>CM076661.1:18365512-18429946 GCA_038496675.1 Rachycentron canadum
CCCCCCCCCCCCCCAAAAAAAAAAAAAAAAAAACAAGTAGTCCAAGGGCTGTTTCGGGTGAGAGAGAGATCTCCCTCTCCTCCAGCCGCTGTTAAATAGGCTGTAGTGGGTAGGGCCATTCACTCACTACAGCTCAGGAGCACCTGAGGAGAGGGAGAAGAAGGCAAGGGGGGAGCGCACAACACAGGTATCAGTCTAAACTCTGGCCAATGGCTTGACTGAGAAATGCTGGAGGACGTCATGTGTCATTTCTTTTTATATGGATTTTTCTCTTCTCCTATGTAGTAATTTTCATTATTCATGCTCTCTGGATGATTCATGTGATTTACTTTGAGCTTGACTTTTGAAGGGCTGTATTTCACGTGTGCTTGTATGACACTGATCTTTAAGCTTCAAGTTGTTTTTGCAGTTTCCATAGTGGCATACTCTTGTCCAGCTCACGTCGCCCGTGTGTGTGTGTGTGTGGGGGGGTGATCTGCTCCGATTGGTTTGGCCTGAGAATCTTTTGAATCTTAATCATGCAGATCACATTTGCCTGAGTGGTAAATGTGTTTGTATATGTGTTTGTATATTGCCTGCTTTGCTTTGTCATGTTGACTTGACAGTGACGGTTTTCTCTTAGCAGCGTGTGGACCTTCTGTCTGCTTCTTGCCCATAGTTTGAGTTTTGATTCAGCACTCATGGAAGTTTTTTTATTGGCTTTGCAAGCTCTGCACCCTGGTTGTCTTCCATATAGTCTGTAATGATAAGCTCTGGATTGTTATCAAGCTATTCTTAAATCCAATGAAATCGACATCACAATTCAGTATCAAGCATGAAAATGAGAATACTTGGCTGAATCCTCTTTCATAAACCAAACCTGCATTAAAGATTAATTTGGTTTCATCAAAACCTGGAATTCTCTCTTCATAAATTATTTTCTGCATCAATTTTGTTTTTGTTTCATCTGATATTTGACGGTGCAAGTAAAACCGGCTGTTTCCGAGGATAAGTTATCAGCTAACGGTGGTTCATGAACACAAAGAAAATTGAGTTCAGCATTGGCAGTTGGTGATATGCTCATAATTTAACAAGGTGAATATGTTCTTGTTTCCCTCCACATCTCTCCCTGTAGTTATCGGTGGGGGGGTCTGTGAGTGTACCTACACAGTGGAGGTGCATAATTGTGGAGTAGAGGGCAATAGGAGACTGAGGATACAATGCAGCAGGGGAGGAGGGAGGGCTTATTTAAGGGCCACATAGGAATAAAGAGCAGTTTTCCTGAAACCAGTGTGGAATTTGCTGCTTTCATAGGCTTTTCTATTGATGATCACATTGAATGAGACACTGCAGCTTTTCTGGCTTGTACAAAAATATTCCCATTGCTGTACAATAAATTACACGTACATGGTGTACAGTTATTACATTTCACAATGATGTTTCTCTGAGCCTTGACCCGAACAAAAATAGAAACATACAACAGCAGCCTAATCATTGGGATGATTGAAACAGAGATTGAAATGCAGTCATTAATGCAATTGCTTCAAATGTAAAACCCATGACTGCACAACAGAAACAAACTGGAAGTAGATTCTTCTTCATTTTGGAGCAGGATAACAGCAGACTCCCATTTGTATTCGTGGCTAACTCTAAGTTCAGAGATTAGATGGCCTTGAAGTCTTGCTTTCGTCATCTGTCTGGTAGAATCTTTCATGTGACAGTTTGGTTTGATTGCGCAATGAACATCAAAGAAACACAAAAGTGGAATGATCTTTCTTCACAATGAAATTTGAATAGTTCCTTGAAACCAAGCTGAGGGGTAACTCAGGAAATGTGCTATGATTAGTGGGAAATGACACAAAGGCGGAAAGTTACTTTCGGTTCATGTCAAGGAAAAAGACTGGACTACATGGAAATTGAAGGTTTTCTCAGACTGTTTAACTGCTGCAGAACAAGAAAGACTCGAACCTGGTGACACACGGCGGGGCAGAGAGTGAGAGATTGCCAGTTTTGTCTAAAACACAAATCAAGCTCCTGTGTGCGCCTTATCTAACTTACTTAATCAATTACCTTTCCTTTCATTGCTTTGCTTCTGGTAAGAAAACATCAAGAATAAGATAAGATAAGATAAATCCCGCAAGATCAAGTGTCAAGCACTTTGAGTGGTTGATACCACTACATTATTGCAATCAATTAAGTGTTTACCGTGTGAATATAAAATATAAAACTGTGGTTGGATGTTACAAAAATACATTATGCTTCAAGGCAATAGCATAGAAAACATATATGTAAGTGCTGTAATGGAAATGTCCACACTCAGCGTGGGTGACCATGTACTTTGTCACAGTGAACAAGCAGAAAATTTGAAGAAACCTTATATTTGACTCCTTTGCATACACACCTTAAAGCTCTGCAAATAGCAAGCCTTACTCACTGTCCAAGGACAGAACAAGATAAGAGGGCCTGAATTGCTCTGTTATCCTCTAAGATGCCTTTGTCCGTACAAAAAGACAGGAAAATGTGTAATCCGCAGTTCAGATAATGTGTCGCCCACGAGCACGTATAAAACACTGACATCTCCTTTACTCTGAACTCATTCACATAGGTCATGTGCTTGACTGCCAATGCTGAACGAAACTTAAAGAAAAACGAGTGTTGACATTGCGCTTTATTTAACAGGGCAGAATAACCACATAATCTTAGACCATTTTTTCTCTTTTTTTCAGTGTGACTATACACTGCAAGTAAAAGTAAAGTGAGGCTGCTTTCAAAAAAATAATGCAAAAAGTTTTTGATTTATGCTTCATACAAATTGTAGTAAACAGAGTAAAACCTTAATCGAATCAGTGTTTGGGGGTGACCAGACTGACTTCATGATGTTGAGATACAGGACTCCTTGTTCTTCTTGTCTCTGAAGATAGCTCTTTATGACGCTCTTTGAGTCGAACACGTAGTAATGTGTGATGGATAAAAATTTGTGCCTAAAACTTTTGTACATTTTGGAAATTTCTTGTGTGTTGGTAAGTATGTTATTATCATTATTACTAAGATAGGTTGTCAATTTTGAGGAATGCTGCCATCTCAGCCTAACACACCGTTCCTTGTCTGAACCATGGAGTCAGTTAGCTTTTGTACGACTGCGCCTGCTCTATCAGGCACATCAAAAACACTCTGATTTTAAACCTGCTGTCTCCTGTTATACTGTTATCTGATGTGCTTCTATGAATTATAAACTTCACTTCCTCCCCAATGAAGCTGTTTGATGTGCAATAGAATTTTTCATCTAATGCTGCAATACCCTTTCTTTGAGTTCTGAGAAGATTTCCAGGATACACACTGCTGTCTTCTGCTTTCTTCTGTTAGGTTGACTGTTATTCACATCAAGGTCATGATTCACTTATTTGCGAAATCGTGAGCTCTGTTGTTAACCTGAGCTGACCCTGAATTCTCCACAGAGAAAGTTGTGGCAGGACCGATCCAGATCTGTTACTGTTGAGTTCTTGGACACTTGTGCTAATGGTCCACAAGACACAAAGACTCTTCATTTATTGATTTAGTATTGTTATTAATTATTTTAATGATGCACATGTTAGTGCGGCATCTCCAGTGCAATTAGACGCGCTGTATATGTGCATATCCAGTACATTATTCACATTACACACATATAAACTGCAAGCCAGATGACAGTATAGCCACAATGTTAAAGGGGCAGAACCATCAAAGCCACGGCATGTCACCCAATTGCATCACCTCATTCTGTGCTTCCTTCCATCAGGTTTCTCTCTGAAACTAAATCTAGTCTCCTCTCATAATGCCCATGTTCTATTATCAGCCTTGTGCCTGAAAATGTGCCACAGTGACACAGCATGCATTGCTTCAAATCTAAATGCTGTTTCTGCTGCTTTCAGGTAGTCAGACCATGCCATTTCCTGCCATGTTAAAGAGGAGTTACAGAGTGCTCACTGCTGATTGAAGCTAATTCTCGTAAAAGAGCACAGATGAGCAGTTGGATATGTTTATGCATTATTAATTACTAAGGGGCTATTATGTGTCAGGGCCTTGTCTCCCATTGTTGATTTCAAGTACTCATTAAAATAACTATTTTAAAACACTCACAAAATTATTAATAATAAGCCCATAAGGCTGTGAAAAATGTAATGTTTACTGCACCATCCTGTTTGGGCTACTTATGACCATGTTAGTTTGCTTGTATACAAAGTGCCATGGCAGAGTGTACGTGTGTGGGCTGGTGTTTTGGCAGCCTGTCATGATAACATGGTAAAATTGCTCAACTGGTTATTATTATCACATACCTGCTTCTTGTGCATAAACATCTGGGCTTGATAGAAAACCTTTCAGAACCAAGGCGGCCGTATGAGAGATTGGAGGTAAACAAAAAGCCTGCCAATTCTTCCACCACAAAGCCAAAACCTGCAAGACTATACACCCCGATTCGCTACGCCAAGACTCTACAGTATGTTTTATAATGAGCAACCTCTATAGCTTAAGGGCATCCTGAAACAGAAACCAACAACATCACGAAAAAAAAAAAGAAAGCTTAAGAAAAGTAAAGCATGACATGTTTAAGTGCAATAAACTTCATACATAGTCGTACAGTGCTGAGAGACATTATTATTGTCACATCAAATAGAGAGTATTAAACTACCACTGACTATTAAAAACTTTCAAATTTAAGGAAACGTAAAAAGGAAAAAGTATCGTCGGTCCTTCTCTGCATTTTCACATTGTTCATACAACCTCCAATATAACCTCTGAATGGCCACACTGTGCATTAGGGACAATAATAGCTAATAAAGACTGACTGCTGGTTTATTTGGGCTTTGGAGAGCTCATTAAAGTCACAAAGCCTGTGCGAAGATGAGTTGTCTGAACTGCTTTGATTTTGTGAACACCAGCAGCTCAGAAACCATGTTTCATAATCACAAGGCCCCTTTCAGATTTTGTGCCTGTGAAATATTCAAACAGAAAGCACTCCAGTTTACGTCCCGTCCACATGCTTCTCTGGTGTGTTTGTACAGTGTGTCACTTCGTCTACATGGCTTGAGAGGCAACGAGAGATCCCTGAGAGAAACATGCTTTCTGTTGGTGTCATCATTTTCAGCAGAAAGGCTCCCACTCGTCTTCACGTACTTGTCTAGAAAAGTATGTGAGAACTATTTTCTGCCAAAGCGCGATCATCATAGTTCTTGATGAAAACTGTCCATAGTCAGGAGTAACTGGAACATTGTTTCTGAGAAGCTGCTTCTTTTATATTATTTATGTATATTTTTTTATGCTTTGAGGGTGCCTGAAGATGCCTGATTATGAGTTGTTTTTATGTTTTGTCATTATATTTTTGTTGGAAAATTTAATTTAATTTAATTAAAGGTATTTTTCCATCAGAGCACCAAGGACTAGAAATGAGAAATTGTCATAATTACAATATTTATAATTTGCACTTTAGCTCTGTGAAGCTATATTCAGGGAAAGTGAGATATATTCTAAACAGCACACCATACTCACAATGACAAGCATCTTATGTATTGTTGCAATATTAAATTATTACATGAACCTGCCTTCATTTGCCAGTTAGCACGAATGAGAAAGCAGCACTGATACTGATGGAAATGGTCAGATGTTCAGGGCTGTATCACAATATTCTATTCTATCCAAGAATTAATTTTAAACTGTTTTTATTAATCTTTATGGGGCATATCCTGACCTCACATCAAAAGTAATTTTCCAAGCTTTACAAGAAAGAGAATCCTGGGCTGAAACTAATGAAAGATATTAAATTTACAGGACCACCCCACCCGCCATCTTCCAATAATAAATGAATTTTGACTGGTGGTGAATGTTGTAACCAAATGATATCTATTCCCTTTCTGTTGGAGACTGTGCCATTCCATTTAACTGGGACATATCATCAACACACTGAAAGAAGTACTACTGCATGTTCAAAGAATAATTAGTTGACACTTATCACTTTGATCCATTTGTACAGATCTAATCTGGCACTGAAATGAATGACATCATCATACAAGGATGACGGGTGTCTATCTCTCTTGTATCTATGATAATAACCTCAGATACTGGAATATCAGATTAGATCACTCTTTGATCCCCCCACTTCGTTCAAAGTAAGTTGGAGGGAAATTGAGCAGATGTGCACAGATTTTGCAGAACTACAAAATTAGTTTCCTCAAGGATGAAGCTCAGAGTGAAAATCCAAATAAGTAATTGTGAAAACATGAGCTTTCAAAAAGTCTGAGATGCATCAATTTAAAAAATAAGACTTGTATATCCAGACACAACCTCGTGAAGGAAATCTGAAAAATCTTTTACGAGAGTCTTTTGCAGGAGAAGAAATCATTTATGTGCAGTGAGGGGTCTGTGATTTTTTTTCATAAATTTGCAATCTTGCAAGTGTCTTGTACTTTCTCAAATAATCATGATGAATAAAAAGGACAAACAGAAGGCTCCGCATGGATCAATTTCTTCTGTTTCTTTAATTCTTTTATCATAGTCATAGTATATCAGTCTTTTATCATTCCCCTGGCTGGCAGCACCTGACAGTCAAAATCACTTAATCTGGTTTGTATACAGAAGGATTAAAAGACATGATAGTGAAAAAGATTATTTTGAACAACACACTGGATCCGTGGATTCTCGAAATTTAGTTTTTGTCAAAGACAACCTCAATGTTCCTTGCTCCTGTGCTCGTCCATATTGGCACTCATTTAAAACAGGTTACATTTTCATTGAATGAAAATACTGAGTTTTCCAGCCATTATTAATATTATTGTTGGTGAATATGTGAGACAAAAGGAAGAAATTGCTTCATGCACATGTGCTTTTGCTGCTGGCGGAGAGGGTTGGGCAGCATGGATGCCAGGGGCCATGTAGTGGAGAAGCAATTGAGTGCTTGGAGATAATGAACATATGTGTGAGTGCAGCTCAAGTGGCAACTACTTATGGGGAAGTAACCCTCAGGAAGAGGGGGCTATAACAACCATCTGTTTCTCATCTAGATATGAGTTGGTGTGAGACCATCAATGGAAACATTATGAAACTGTGAGCAGTGACAGCTGTGCATTTAGTTTGGTCATGGGAAACACATGGGAAAAGTGATCAAATTTACCCAAAAACATTAAAGTCTTTGAGCAGAAGGTTTCCATGAAAATCGCAGATACTTTCTTTGGTAGCAATTGTACATCCAAGAAAAGCCAACAGGTTATCAAATGAAATGGAAGTGAAGTCAAAACTATTAAATATACAACAACATTATTTGGAAATGTTACAGAGAAAAGTTTGGATTTTATTTTCATAAATGGCTGAAGTCAGGCCACCTGTTGGATCAGTATGTTGCCCAAGCACACTTCGACATGCAGACTAAGGGAACCTGGGAATGGCCCTCTGATAAATGGAGGACCTGCTCTACCTCTTGTGCCGCTCCAACATGTTAGAGCAGGAAACAAGATGGAACTGACAAATGTATGTATGTGACTTAACTTAGTTCTATGTCTGGATGAGAAAGACATATTTTGTGTCTCAAATCATTTCTATTTTCTTCAAAGAACTCACTAGTAAGTGGCAAACGTTCCGGAGCCATATACAATAAATCAACAACAGTCAAAAATGTGAAGAACTCAATTTTTTTAGTGACATTACTGTTTGATTGGAATGGACGACCTGATTGTCCTGCGAAGTCTCTGAACAGCAAATGCATGTTTTCAAGGTCCAGGAGGAGTGACCTCTTATCTCACCTCAATAACCACGGTACCATTCAAACAGATGGTAATGCTGAATGGAAGACGGCCTGATTGGAGGTGATTATACATCTGGAATGGGCCCACAAACCTGGGGATGAGACTCCCAATGGAGAGCTGCAGGAGAAGGCTTTTTCTGAATTGTTAAATAAAAGCCTGGATGATCAACCTGCACCCCTCCAACCAAACTGTCCTCTGATCTCTAATGGCCTGTGCAATTGCGAGTAACAAACCATTCAAGCACAATAACCAATTTTAGAAGTACAGACGGAAAGGAGTCTCCATTCCCTCTGCCCCCTCACCGTATATTAAGTGTGGAGTTTCAGGCTAAAGTTGGACAGCTAAATGCATGTGTGAATGAAGCATGGTTTTCACTGCGGTATGTCTGGAGATCTATCTCAGCCGACTGATTTACCTTTATAATACACTCCATGTTCTGTGTGCAATGAATGAATGAATAAATGTATGCCCTCAGAGAATACATGAATAATTGAATAATTGTTGTGAATCATTTCTTGGTTCATCATTTGTCAGAGGTTAATTTAAATGAATAGCTCTGTTAATCTAAATGAATAATAATAATAATTAATAATGATAGGGAATTTCAAGAAATATAAATATAAATTCACAGTCACGTACAATCGAAAAGTCACGTATCTATGAATATTTCTGATCCCTGTGTCACTGTACTCCCAGACGTTGTCAGCAAATAAACGCGGTGAGACAAAGTAGAAGCTTAACAAGCTTGAGATCTTCACCTATGAGGTTTCACAAGTGATGTGCAACAGATACAGAAAACCAGTGGACCAGGTGACTGAACTCTGACAGGTCCTGCTGACACACTGGATCAAATGCAAGTCATTGTTGAACACCTTGACTGTCAGAAACCTACGACTGTCGGCTCACATTATGATAACCGCTTGGCCAATAGTTTCTTACCATGACATTGTGATACTGTGCGCACTAAATGTGACAGACAGGTCCTATATAAAAACTATTTTCATACAATCTGGGTCACGATCACAACACAGTGCTCTCTTTCAAAAATACAAACAAAAAAAAATGACTTTATTCTTCAATGGATTGTAACAAACGGGGGCTTTCAGAGAGAAAAGCAGCTTGGGGCAATGTTTTTGTGTTTGTCCATAAAAACAAAAGAGCAAAGAGAGCAGTCTGCAAAGACCACCAGGTCAACTTTAAAGCCCAAATCATAAATACCAATTAACATATGTGCATAGGTGCCTACATTTTTTATTGTCATTTATCTAATTCCTTAAAAGTATCTCCACAAAGACGATCTGAGGACTGCTGCAGATTGTGTGATAATAAATTCAAACATCTTTTAAAGTCATCTTGTCTAAATTGGCTCAAAGACTGGCTCACAATGCCTCTTCGACCAGGTCAGAGTTATTGAGCCATCGGCAGAGCTATGAGCTCAAACTGGCCTTTATACAGACATTTGGCTTTAGATCTCTGACTCGTTTAGTGCACATACACTGGCCTTGAAGTGGTGTCACAAGAGCAGACATGGTTGACCTCTGTAATCTTTTAGAAAGTCCAGATGCATGAAAGTCAGCAACAGATGTATTACATGTACAACAATTTTTTTTTATTTACACAGGTTTAGCACTTTAAGCTTTTAAGCTAGTGCCTGGCTAACCATGCCTGACACATTTATGTAGTAGGTGTAGCAGAAGCTTCCAAGGTCAAGTACTGTGAAATAATCCATGTAACGTAACATTGGAAACATATTCTTGCCTTTATATATCTGACATTTTATACTCGGATGAATACCCAGTTTCATCAGACCTGTGTAATTACACTCAAATGGCTGCAAGAAGATTTGTGAAATAACTACACAACACTTGTAGCCTATTGAGCTTTGTATTTCCAGTGGAGTGCCACTTCAGTTTGACACTAAACTAATGGCTCCTTGGTTAGATGCCTAGAAGCTATAGATAAACTATTCAATATTTTAAAGTAAAATGCCTTTAAAATACTGGACATTTAGTCAAAGTCAGAAGGATGTTAAAATGTTACATTTACATACTATACTGAAACATTGACAGATGTCCCTCATATCTCCAGGCTACAGCTAGTGACTGAAATAAAGAAATAAAGATTCATCATCTCAATTCACTCTCAGGGCTGCTCCACATTAAATGAAAATAAACTACTTGCTTCCACATGACACAAATAGAATTTCTAACTTAGCATCAATCATTTGAGGAGCAGTACTGAAACATTTAATTTCCACTATTGGATTAGATTTCACTGGGTTCATCTACACAGAACAGATGTGACTTTCTACTAAAGCTATAGTATTTTATCTACAGCTATAGTATAGAATGAAAAAATGCTGAAAACCAAAAAGGGATATTTAATTTAATTATATATAAAAAGGGATATTTAATTTAATTATATATAAAAAGGGATATTTAATTTAATTATATATATATATATATATATATAAAGATCACCTTTGTCATGAGTAGAGAACACTGGGCAAGAGAAAGTGTCTTCATTTGTTTCCATACTGTAAGCGTGTTTATTTTCTTTTGCAAGTCTTCCTTTTAAATAAGTCAACCAGGTGATTTCAGCATACTCAGTACCCTCCATGACACATGGCTGCTTATCCCTGGGCTGCATTGATTTTTATAGAGGGCAATAAATTTTGTTTGACTTATCCAAACTCCAGGTTGCTACATGAAGCTATAAAAAGCTACCAACTATCCTGCTGTGGAATGGGAAGACATAAAAAGAAACAAGAGGATCTCCAATGAAATCATCCTACATATTAAATAAGAAATAAAAAACTTCATGGTTACTGGTCAGAGCTCTTGTCCTGGCCTTTTATGTGGGTTTTTATGATGTTTTTATAAGACACCTTAAAAGATAGGCTACCACTGCCACACTGCATTCCTAACCATTTGCGACACTGCAAAGAAACATCGCAGAAGTGTCATTTTCAAATCAGACTATTGTTGAAGCAAATGTTAGCTCTGCTTGCACAGGAGGAACAGTGTCACCTTCCTGTCTTGCACTTAGAATCATTTAGATCATTGTGATGTGAAGCAACACAGTAGATTTATGATGTGCAAGTCTTTTGCCAGCAACATTACTTACTATAATCAGAGCAGTGTCTCAGAATAAATGACTTATTGATATGTAAAGTCAAGATTTTTAAATAAGGTTATACTTGAATTTCTTTCTGTCTGAGCAACCACCATTTTTTACAGTGAGCACTGCATTCCCACCATATACTTGAGAGACATGCTCTTCATAACACAAGCTGTCAGGGAGACGAGGGCAAATGGGGAGAAAAAACACTCTTTATATCTCAGCATTTGCTTTGATGCAAAACGCGCATCACAGCAAAAGGCTTTTGTGATTTAGGTGCTAAGCTTTAAATGTCTAGGCCTGAAATTTGCCAGTACTTTTGCCATAGGTGAAAACTGAAATTCAGTCTCGTCATAAAAACTAGGCCATTGTTGCTTTTCCCAAATTCCACCCCGCTCTACACTTGTGTAAAACTTCAGCTGTCAGGAATGTACAAACACAAGTTTTGGGAAATGTGATTAGAGATTCTTAGTTGAGACAGAAGGCCTATGAATACAGGGGGAAGGGTGGGAATAAAAAGCATAGTGCTTTATGTAACCTGTCTGGGAGAAGAAGGGGAAAAAGATAAAGAGGGAATGTGCGTCAGAGGAGAGGATTGTGGAGTATGCAAGCTGAGGATGACAAGATAATTCATCTGTGGATACCCTATATGAGGCTCAAGTGTTGCATTTCTGAATCTTTTTAAGAAGTCCCATAGGGGAATGTCAACCAAACACTACAGAGACACCGTAATAATATTTTGTTCAGACAGAGCAAAAAGTGCGTGGTGGGTGTGTCTCATTGGAGAGCCCAATGAGTCATATAAGTAGAAAAATGTGTAGCACAATCTTTGAGATGTGGCTGTAACCTTTTGTACACAATACTAATTGATTGTTTCAATCTAATATTAATATCTTGTATTATATATAATATTATAATATGTGCTGTACATGATTCCCTAAAAATGTCCTGTAGTCATGACTGATGTTTATAAACTACTTTCCAAAGGAATTCAAAATGCAGAGTGTGATATTCAACTCAGGGCTCTTTGTTTTATAGTTAATAGCATAGTTTAGAGTCTTTGATATTTTCACTTATACATTTACGACTTTAAAGTCTAATCTATATCATCTATTTGGTAGTTTCACAAAATTTAAACCAACTAAATTCAAATTAACACTGGCATCATACGTTGCCCTTACATTGAATGTTGGTAACACAACAACACTACTTTACACTCAATTCTTCAATTAACAACTAAACATATGACAAAGAAAATGTATCACAAGACAGTTTTAGACGTGCAGAATGCAGTGGTGGAGAAGGACTGCTGATAATTCAACGGCAAACAAATCCACCCCTCCCTTCAATGTTCCTTCACAAGCTCTGTCCCCCAAAGTCATAGATGCTTTGCCAAGGCCACAACACAATGGTGGAATCCAGAGCATCTTAGACTGTGTGCAAGTGCATACTCTCACGGCTGAGCTCTCACACACTAATAGTATAAAAGGTCATCAAACAAACATGCACACATATACGGCATCCAAAACACAAAAGAGTAAAAACTAACAATCTCAACAATAAATTCTTGTTGAGATTGTTTTTACAAAGCCACTGGGAGAGAAGAGGGTGCTGGATGTGAAGGTACCCAAGCTAACAAGAAAGGAAACTGGTATAACCAAGTAGATCCAGGGCTAACAAACCCATGGCTATAACAACAAAAACAACAAAACAACAAACTGTTGAGAATGTGACATTGTTACCTGTTTGCTAACTAACTAGTTGGGGTTTGCTCATCACTGAAAACATTGGCAAATAGTGACTAATACTGACCAACACAGCAAAACAAATGTTGCACACTTGATCAACCTCTTCATCTTTATTCCTTTCAACAAATCCTAGTTTGCTACCAACTCAGTCGGCTGGAGAACTGTCAGTTCACCGGCCAAACACTTTCACTTGCCCCATCAGTGTCTTTATCGGCACAGTGCGGCTGCCTGTGTGTCTCTGTTGGCCGACCCCTGTGGATAAATCCGAGGCTGAACTTCTTTACTTCCCAGTCCAACTGTGGAGTCGCCACCGTTGGAAAACATCAACAAAGTTACTGATGCTCCTACCTCTCGCCTGATCATGGCACTTCTTTTTCAACTCTTGTTTTTCTGACCCTCTCTTTGGCTGATCCTCAGCTATCCATTAGTACACGCTGCTGCCATTCCTGCATGTAGTTGCCTTAATGGTCTCTTGTCTACACTCCACCTCCTCCTCCAAAAAATCTCATTCAGAACTCCAAGTTTCTCCTTGTGTTGGCAGAAGGGAAGAAGATACTCTTCCCTTGGTAATCCATAAATTGGTATCCATTAGCATGTGCAAATACTCTCTCTTGTGCCCAATGCCTCCATCTTCCCTCATCCCTTCTTCTTTCCCTTGTCATGTGCACCGGTATGACCACAAACTCTTTGTAGCTGATTGGCTAGTTGTCAGTCCGAGCCACTTTATTTATAACCTATTTCTAAAGGTACAGTTATATAGGAACAGATTTTTTTTCCCACACACATGCACAGCCAGCTAGTAGACCATGAGGAGACATTGCTAAATTTGTCAGTATATTAGCATAGAAATGACTTAAAATCTTACTTTGCAGACACTGTGACTTGTGTTTTTTTTGCGTTTAATTAAGAAGGTTACTGAAACAAAACATACACACGAGGGATTCAGGTTTTACAAAACAGCACATCAGCACAGAGAAAGGGTTTTTAACTTAAAAAAAAAAGAGTGCTATATACTGACAGAAAAAACAATTCAATTCTTGGAGACTAAGTCCAGCCTTAAATTCTGCTCTTTCAGTTAAAAAAAAAACCAAAAAAAAAAAAAAAAAAATCACTCATACTATGTATGGATTGTGTCATCAGAGCTAATAATCCTCTTTGTTTCTGACAGTCAATGTATGACTATGTTGTAGCTGAGCTAGTGGCACTGTAGCTGGTGGTTTCATCCTTTAAGTGGCACACTTAGTTTTTAATTAAGTTCATCTGCCAGCACATATATGATTAACTGTTCATAAACTGACTACAATTTTAGACCAATTTCACCTTTAACCAGAGATGAACATCCTGAGCTGAAGCATCTGAGGTTTGATGGACTATCCATGGAGGTTGAACAGCAGACCTACAAGTATATCACAGACAGTATATGGCACATTATGGCTCCTTCCCTGTCCTTGAGACGTTATGCACAGCTCTATTTGCCAAAGAGCAGAAAATCACAGTTCAAAAACTGCCTTTGTCTCTTTCCAAAGGATCTCTAGCAATTGCAGTTTTTTTTTTCTTCTTTTTTTTACTGGCAGCACTCCCAGATCCAGAGCTATGAGGATCCCATCATCCCCAGCCCTGTGGCGACCACAGTCCAAGAACTGGAGGTCAGCTCTGGCGAGCTCTAAGTGGAAGAGCTGAGGCGTTGTAAAGGCCTGCCAGGGATGAATGCACTGCTTTGCCAATGAGAGGGCCTCGAGGTGACCCATCTCTCTCACTCTAGTTTAGCGCCGTTCATTGGACCCACAAAACATGGCTTTCAGAGACTCTCAGTGGAGTGGATGTATTATTACTCCAGTTTCACTGAGAATTTGTGTGGTAACACAAAAAATAGTGACACTGAGAAAAATAGGTATCAGAAAATGTATAAATATCCTCACATAAAATAGGGTATAGAGTAGCCTTAGGCATTATTTCAATAAAAAGATGTATAGCTACAGTGAAATTACTTTCAAAGTTAATTAAAAGTTAATTTTTCATATACATTTTTAGTGTTTTGAAGTTACTCATAAGTGGGCTAAGGTAAAATCTAATCCCTAGAAAGAAACAAAGCTTCAAATAACAAATACCAGTAAAACAATGTATGTTTTACTGAAAAAGAATATTCTTGTAATAAACTCAAAGTGAAACAGATGGAAAAAATGAAAACATTAAACCTCAGCTCTGGCTTTCACAGAGGCATGAACATTTCTAATTGAATAACAATGAAACTTACCTGTTTTCTCATGGATGTATACACGTATGTGTTAACAAACACTAATTTCAGTTATTACCATGTGTTTATATTATCACATATAGGACTTGAACATGTGACTAGTGAGAGATACATTTTTCTTCATTCCAGAAACCTAATACATGGTTTATATTGATTTCTTTATTTTTCATTTAGAAGCTAAGTAATGGAGGAGTTGGCCATTATTCAACTTGCTAAGTGTATCTACTTTGAATGCACAGACAAATATGATGTCAGTGTTGAGGCTGCTTTTTATTTCACTTATGGGACTGTAAATTCAATAATTAAATTAGTGGCAAGAATAATCCTTCACTTACAGGCATTACAGCTGGTTGTATTTGAAAAAAAGTGCAGCTGTTCTTTTTATTCCAACTAACTTTCATTATGACCATGACAATTAAAATGAAATCTTTTTATTGTCCGTGTGCATACAGGTTGCGTTTACTGTTAAGCTTAATTTTTGGTTCATGTAGTTATGCTTTTTAAACAAAGACTGAAATGATTTTACTGCATGCTGTACTCTAGTCAATCATGCCCAGTTTATATCAACAACAGGATTTAGTGTTGCTCATCTAAGTCTTTTTCTAATACACTGGGGCTGTACTTACTTTGATATGCAGGCTTTATGTAGGAGTGAATGTGCAGTGCAGTTAATATTATCATATATCACTTGCTGTAATGTTCCTACTGTACGTCAGAATTTAGCATTAACACTTGCCTCCTTTGACGCTTCCTTCCCCCACGTTACAGCTATGGAGCAGTTCTAAGATGATACTGCTTTAATGGTGCGCTCTAAATGACATCAGCAAATCCCACAGTAATGCATGAATGCATTTGTCATACTGGGTGGCTCTGGTACATGTACTGATTGCCATGTAAAGAAATTTAATGCATATATTATGCAGCTATGCACGCTTGCTAACGTGTATTGCAGTCATTCCCCTTGCCTATTGAGCAGGTGCCTACACAATAAATTGTGGAAAATTATCAGTGAAATGTGCAGGTGTGAGCACAGTAGAGTGGCAATTTTCCACTGATACATACTGTCACGGTACACACAATGACCAACATACATGCATGTGCAAAGACTCCCATCCTACCGCACAATTCACGTGAGGAATACACATAATCTTGCAACCCTCTCTCTCACCATGTCGCTCTTTCAGTGCTGACTGAGGCGCCTGGGATGCTGACATTCACTGTGAGAGCTGACACTGCTTGATGAGTCAAGCCCTTCGCTGCGTGCACTCAAAGGTCCTAAATATGCTTCCCTCAGGTATCGTTAGACACTGTATGATGAAATCTGAGGCAGAGGCTCAAGGGAACGAGTAATAAAAAGCTTACTCGAACTCTACCTGCATAGTGGAGAGAAGATGGATTCTCTTAACTATACCAGAACCTGAATAAGAAAGATTGGCTATTCACACAGGTAAACCACTTTGGCTTGTTTTTAAAGTGGTGTGGGATCAAATGAATGATTAGTATGTTGAATGGACCAAACTTGAGCTCCATGTTGCATCACTATTGGCTTTCTGTCTTTTTTTTTTTCTGACATTCTTCAACACACTATTTGTTAAAATTTGATGTTTGGGTCTTGAAAGAAGAAGAGCAGTAGTATCAGGTTCGTTGAACTACCCTGTACAGATTTTGTGAAGTGAAATGTTAGACTTGCACAGCGTAACGTAACATAACCTATTTGCACAATAGGTTGTTGATCTGTTAAAAATAGTTTCCATCTTTTAACATAAATTTCACCTTTTGCACAGTCACCGTTTTTCTGTCAAAAAGCAAATTTTTTTTGGACAATTATTTCAAATATTTATTGAGAATGAAGCACAGCCCATTGATAATTGGCTTCAAACTCAAAGATTTCTTTTTGTGTTTGGACAATTTCACGTGACAGTTTCTTTGATAAATTTACTGTTGAAAAGCATCAGTAGACAGAAAAATGGGTAACAATTGCAAGACTGTGTGGGTGTCTTCCAGAATGTGCCTAGGTATTCCCACTATAGCAGGAGAGTAGTTGTGAAAGCGTTTAGTTTTGTAAAGACATGTTAACTATCTCACAGTTTAAGTTTAACTGAAAATGACATTTTGAATCCTTAAATATAAATGGCACACTGACATCATCTTAAATATTTCATTGGTTTTTGTTTTACAATGCCTAATAAGTTTTAGTTTTCCTTCATGTTAGGGGGACCAGGTTAAATGACCAATGTGTAAAGGGATGTTTTGTTTCCCTCTGGGCTCACCCCTGTGCTAAATGCCCTGACCATTGCAATGGGCAGCTGTGTCAAAACACAGCATTAAAATTCAAAGGCAAGGGCACAGGTTGGCAATTAGTAGGCTGACCGACTCTTTCTATGTCTGCGGGTGGCTCTTCTTGCTTTTGTTTTTGCCCTCTCGTTTCATGAGCACCCTCCCATCACAGAAGAAATGTGGGCAGTTTGGCTGCGTGAGTCTCCAAACGGCGGAGATGGTGTGGGTGCATGGCAGCCTCTGACTAGAAATGAGAACCCACAAACGCACAGTCTGATCTGTCACAGATGTAATGACTGCACCCCTGTTATGCTCCCTGAACAAGACACACCAGTGTGAGCCTTTGCATAAACCCACACGCATATTAATGCACATTCACACCCACACTCAGACAGCTATAGAGACATGGGAGATAAATAAAGACATTCATATGATTCTAATGACCTGAGAGAGAGCAAAAGAGATTACACACACAAGCAACATTAGACATGTTCCATAGCGTCACACTAAAACCTTAAGCACAGCTATGCTAATTAAGGTGGTATAGCCACCCACATACTGTATGACCACACATATTAAGTGTTCAGAGGAGAAGCTTTTGGACTGAGTGTTGTGCTGACCTCTGTCACCCTGTTACTCTCAGAGTGAGACATAGACCTCTGTAAAGCCAATGAGTGGAGCACGTACCTGGTGTTAAATAAAGCTTACCCACAGGAAGGTTATATGGATGCAAAAAACTGCTGCATGGAGCCCAGCTGTTGTAAAAGTAAATTGCATGCATTTTAATCGACCTTTACTCTTTTCTTACCCAGCCAGCTCTCCTTCCATCTCCATATAAAAAGGTTTTCAATGGCGGTGTCATCATTTGCTTCTGCTGAATATCTTCTATCTCTACCTCTAATGGAACACATTTATACAGGTCTGAGAACAGGACATAATGAAGCTCTTGGTTGTCAAGCATGAATATTCGATTATAACTCAGTTACAGGTGAACAGTCATGATGCATCAGGGATGAAGAAAAGTTTGAAGTTTGTATCCAGTATTTAACCTAACTCAACAATTAGAAATGGACCCTGATACTCTAATCTACTGTATAAGACCAGTGCTTACCCTGTGATGCGTGGGAGGGTGTCAGTAGAGAAGAGGGCAAGTGGCGGCTTGTCCCGCTCTATGAGCCATATGGTGTACTGCCCACTTTGCTTGGGATGGAGAAACATGGCCATGTCCAGGCTACAGGGACCTCTCCCCCCCCACAGCCAAGGACTGAGCACCCAGGGCCCCCCAAAGGCTGAATTGTTCACCCAGAGGAACTGACCTGAAGAAAGGAGAAAAAAAACAAAGAACTGTAGCACACAAAACACCATGTAACAATAAGAAATAGGGGAGACTGAGTTAGCCGTTTATTAATCCAATGTGCATATCTGTATTCAGGAGGAAAGCTTTTTAATTATCACAAATGATAATCTCAGGAACATGACGTGCTGTCACAGTATGTAGAGAGGCCAGGTGAATGATGGTTTTGTTTTGAGGCAGTGGCTGAGAGTAGCACTTGATGAAAAAGCATGAAATAAAACTGCTTTGAAAAGAAGCAGTCAATGACATCCCTCGCAAGAAAAAAAGAGGGGTAGCGGGTGGAAAAAAAAAAAAAAAAATCAAAGCACAGTCTTTTTCAAGCTTTGATATGAAGTCCCATTTCACTTTCAAACCTATTGCGCTCATTCAAGCAGGAAGTTCATCAGAAGCTGAAAGTTCTGTGTGTGTGTGTGTGTGTGTGTGTGTGTGTGTAGCGGGGGGGGGGGGGGGGGGGCACAGAAAATCTCAACTTGAAAGGAGGAAAATCCATTTTTAATGTGCTCAGTTAAGAAAAGTAGTGTTGATGAGGGGAAGCTAAAAAAAAAACAAAAAAAAAAAACACAAATATTGCAGAATAATTGATTTTCCATTATTCTCAGGATCCTCAGGAAGCTGTTTATTTTGTTCGGTGTAGGGGTCATGAGAAGCACTTGCTGCTGCAGCAGAAATAAATCAGGAAACATTTTTTAATACAGGGTTGATGCGTTTCTTTTCTTTCATTTTTTATTTTGTTTCCATTTCCAGGCTGCGCTCTTGCCCCTGGATAATGGTAATACCAGCTTCCAGAGGGTCAGATTGTATTAAAGTTTATTTTTCCAACTGGGACAAATGTCTCCTTGTGTGTGTCAGCTGTTGCACTCAAGCAGCCATTAGTTATCTACGCAATGTGTGTGTGTGTTTGGTACTTTGTGTTGGTGTGTTACTCCTGTTACTTGAATACACTGACCAGTATCAATATGCATGCACTGTATATATCTGTATATTGGATAATCATGCTAATCAGACAGGCATAAAATAAAGGTAACAACAAGGGTAGGAATTAAAGCAACTTAACTTAGCATTCAATATGACACAAACTGGTGGACTTCATTATAAACATGGGTCTCTGTCTGTGCTCAGACCTTTTTCTTAACTTGTTACTCTTTCCCTTTACTCTCCTTGAAATCCACTGTTCTCCCATATCCCCTGAGGTTTCTGGAAAAACCGGTGAGTTTGGAGGCCTTCTAAGCCTCATTTGCTTTCTCTTCCACATTTGCATGCTTCTTACAAAGAGGGTCCAGGCAATTTGACAAGGATGGTCCAAGTACTTGCAACACATTTATCAGGGAATGTGGACTGAATGCATTTTCTACACAGCCGGCAGCATATTGATATAAAGGTTTTAAAGCTCAGCCTGGGAGGGCTTTGGGCCTAAAGGCAGAAAACTATTAACTCTTGTTTCCCAGTCCAAATGAGATGAAGAAATAACTGTTTGGGAGCAATCATTGGAAAGATCCAAATTATAACGACAAACTCATGCAAAAGAAAGACTGTAATTCCATTAACAGGTGTCTGCCTCAGCTTCACCTGTGAATGGTGCTGCCTAACAGAGCTTGATGCCCTCATTTACTGCATCACAAGGCCTGGTTCAATTGTCTGTCTGCCTCAATCTGCTTAGTCCAATGTGATCAGTGGTGGAGTTTTAAGCCGTATAGACAGAGATGATCACTCAACACTTTACATTTAAACCAATTCTGCATTCAAAATGCCAAGTTGCTGTTGTGAATGACACATTCAAGACACCTGTCTATAGGATTCATTTCCTCAACTCTTAATGACAACCTGTGAGGATCCACTGTCCATCCAATAATCCACTCTGTAGCATTTTAGACACCATGACATAAAATGAAGTGAAAACGGTATCTTTCCTTCACAGCTGTTCTCAGTGAGGAGATGTTCTCATAAAACAACTGCAGGATTCTGTTGCCTTCGATAACCACTAATCTGGAGGGTTTTTCCCTTTAAACCGGCCCTGCACTTGTACTTGCTGCTGTTAAATTATGTTGGTTTTTTTCCATTTATCTGTTAAGTTCAGACTAAGTATAATCAACATAATTTATGAAATGGTTCTTGATTAATGTCCTTCTGAGGGGGAGACGAGCACCAAAAAAGCAGAAACAGAAACATTTCAATCCAGAGTGAGAGTTGCATCCTGTATCATTGAATCAAGCTGGTAAACACTTTTCTCGCTCTATGTGCGGTTACAGATTCAATCAACTGAGGCTCTTGTTGACATAGTATACCAAATCAGGCCAACACTTGGTGAGAGCAGAATTCCCTCAGATAATAAAATTGCAGCTAAAGGCCTGAGAGAAAGAGGAAAACAAACCATTCAAATTGTATTCTCTGCCAAACCCAATTATAGCATAATGCATTTACCCAGGCCCAGCACAAGCTTTTTGGGGTCCTAACAATTTAGCTGCCTCACATTTTAATTTACAAGCCGTTCACTGGCGCAACCGAGTGACAGCTTCCACTGTAGAGAGATGGTGTAGAAGTATGTTCTGCATGTTGATAAAGAGCATTCTTGTTAGTGTTTGTTGTTGGTTTGTTGCTTTAAAATGATTTATTTTCAGCCCCAGTGATTTGGCTTTTAAAATCAGAGATTGGGGAGGGGGCATGATTCAGTTTTTATGGTGAGATAAAAGGAACTTGTCGACTTAAAGACAACACATAAAACCTAACCATGCTTATTCCTTTCAAGTGCTGGAGACAGAGGAAGCAATTATAGGATCGCTATCAGCACAAAAGTGTAGTGGACCCAGTTGAGTCCTTTGAGCACAAAATCTAATTGCCAGGGTTTGTATTAAAGCCAAAATCAGCAAGCAACAGATAAATATGGAACAACGCAAACAGTCAAAAGCCATGCCTCTTTACTACGTCATTAAGAAGCAAATCATTTATCAGTACGTCAAACCAGGTTATTTCCAAAACCAGCGTAGGAGCCTACCATTTACTTATAGTTCAGACCTTTCTCGGGGCCTGTGTGACTCAGGAAGTAGCGCAGACACCTAGTAATTAGAGGGTTCCTGATTCGATCCCTGGCTCCTCTGGAGAATGTAGTGAAGTCCCCATGAGCCTTAAACTAGAAAAGCACAACATGCTCCCTAAGTTTCCCCCCAGATCTAGATTTTATTGGTTGATCAGGTTGTCAGTTGCTTCATGTTGTAGTAAAACTGAAAAACGTCCCAACCTGCTGTGAAAATGCACAGGTAAAGCCTACCATTGTTGTGTGGTTGTAGCCTATAGAGTTTGGGACTTATTGTCATTCAAACTGTTGTTCAGAGTTTGATCTTTCATGTATAATGAAAGCGCTGATCTGAACAAGTGAAGACATGTCATAGACATGTTACCCACTGTGACCCTGACTCTCTGCTGCTGGTCAGTGAAGAAGCAAAGAAACCATCACATTGAACAGTGAATAAAAACATGTTGAACATCTGGAGCGGGGACTAAAAACTGCACAATGCTTTCTTTCATTTTTTTCATTTGACTTAATGTATACGATACAGGTTGAGATGAAGAGAGCGTATGGGTCAGAGTCTCCGCTGTCCATACGTGCTCAGTAAATAACACCAGGTTGTTTGATTGAAAACTGTATGTCTATGCGAGGTAGAATTCTCTCATTTTGAAACTCAAAATGCACAATAAAGAACTGTAACTGCCTATTTAGACTGTCAGAGAATACACCATCCAGTCCTTTACTTTGTGTTTTTATAGTGAATGATAAAATATGCATTTCAGGCACATTTAACTGTACATTGCTGCACCACTAGAAACCAGTGGAAAGATTTGGTAACCACTAGAGCCATAATCATAAATCATTTCCCTTCACTCCTCTTTTAAAAGGAAGTCCTGTGGCTGCTGATTTGTCCTTTTTCTAATATTTCATGTGTCATTCTAAAATGAAGCGGGTTCGTCCCCTTGAAAATTACATCCAGACTTGAATTTGTTTGTTTTGCAGAAGTTTATCATGTTCAGTTTAGTATTTTTCTGGTTTGTCTTATAACTCCAAGGCACTTAGGCATATCAGGGCAGCCAGTTTCATTTACTTCTGTTTTCTTTTGTTGTCAGCAGCTGAACAGCTGGAAGATCTGATGCTGTGGCCATGCTGCGCAAAGACCTTGATGTCAACAGTGACAATATTACCACAGAGCAGGAGAGTGGGGGGGCACCGAACACCAACGCTCAGCAGTGTGTTCACTGAAAAAAAAAGGAAGTGTCCCCTGTGCATGATTCAAGAGCAAGGGAACTTCTCCACCTCATCAACCTACAAACCTGTGCATATAAATAAAATATCAGCACTCCGAAGTTCAAAGTATCCATTATTAATAATGTTAAAACAACTTCTATTAAAATCACCGTGTAAAAGTAAATTTGCTGCTAAATGTTCAAGGACATTGGCCAAAAATAATTTTTCTCCTAAGAGTTAGTTTTATCTGCCAAAATATTACATCACACAGAACAGCAAAAGTTCCACAAAGAAAAAGAAAACACTTGAGTGCAATAGCATTATTCTTCATTACAGTAAAGTAGCAGAAACCTTGAAATCTAAATTTCAAAAATCAATAACAACCTGGCACAGGTCGGCTGCAGTTATGTCTTCATTACAAGAAAAAAAAAGTCATTTCAGTTCATGTAAGAGGGAGTAGCCCTGAAAATAAATGCTAATGTTTCTGTTTAACAATTTAATGACAATGTGATGAGTCATGACAATGAACAAACAAAACACAGATCCCTTAGCAACCTAATAGCACTGTGACAGACAAAAGTTAGGTGTCTTCCCATGTCTGCATTTCACAATATTATACCTGATAGCATTTTAACAACTAGTATTGAAAGGCCAGAATATCTTCGTTAGAGAATAAACAATGAAACTACAATGTCCCTCACAATTCCAGCACTTGACATAGACAGGCCACTATTCCCTGCTAATTGTGCTGGTTGAAATTAGCTGCTGTGCTTCTTTGTTCTCATTATTGCATTTCAGCAGGCATTTAAAGACAAGCAGATTTACATTAGATATTTTACACGTTTGACATTTTTGGAAGAAAAGCTCTGAGGACATGATATTTTTTTCATTGCAACAGTAATTACATCCAATGAAGCTGTTATTTTATAGCAGAGAACAAATTTGTCAACTGGGTGTGAGATAATACACAGGAAACTGAACTCCTCTTCTAAGGCTGTAGCTGTAAGAGCTGTATGAAAGTAATTTTAACCGTCAATGAAATGGCTCATCAACTCAGATAAGAACTCTCAAAGTAGAAATAAAACTGCCTTTTGCCTTAGTATTATGTTGAACATTGTTTCACAAACCTTAATGATATTGTGAAGGAGTATTCAAAGTTAATGCTTAAGTGGCTGTTTAAACAAAATGCTGGCATAGGAACAGGAAATATGACAAATAGTTTGGGTTTTGAAAAGGCTTTTGTTTTGAAAATTCTATTACTGCAGTGTATATTTAGTAATATAATCCTACTGGAACAACAACGTTAATCTTATATAATCTCATAGTAACTCACATGTTTAAACATTTTTGATATCACAGGAGCAACAAAGTGATTAAGACATGCATTTGAGCACAAAATAATAATAAGAAATAATTTAATTAGAAATGCCAGTTTCAGGCATCATACTGATTAAGGTCGAATATACTAAATGTGAATAGAATCTCGTGGTACCGCAGTGTTCAAGCAGGATACTGTCTTTGATTTTTCTGTTTTTAAAGACTCTGCACAATAAATGACTCTGTGTTAGAAATAGAATTTATTTGCACTTCACTATCAAAGACAAAAATCTCTGATGCAGTTAAATATTACTTTTCCTACCCCCTAACTACCTAAATTTGATTCACAGCAGCTGTATCAATTCCTCCATTTATGATGCCTCTAGCAGTTTTTGGGCATTCAGTACACAATTCATGAATGGCTTTCCTTGAAATATAGTGAAAACAAAACAACAGATCAAAAGAACTGTTGGACCACGGATTTAATCTTTAAATGCAAGCTATCTTTAGACTATAGTATCTATTTTTTTTTTTTTAATCTCCATCAGTGGATTTAACAATTAATCTGTGGGCTCAATAGCAAATAAAGTGTTGATTTCGCTGTTCCACTCATCTGTATTCACAGATCTCATTGTTATGAATTGATTAAATCCCAAACTGTTCCATTTTTAAAGACATGTCCAGCTGTGCTGCCAAAAATTATATCCACCTTTGATGCAAGGTGCTTATAGACTGTATTGTGTATTTTAATACCTGTAGTAAACTGCCTTTTTTCCGGATACACCAGCTCACTCACCACTTTAGCTGAGTAGCTAAAGGTCATTTTAAGTTTCTGCGAACAAAAGAGTGTAATAATGTTGGGTGATATGCCATAGGTCATTTTGGTGGAACATTGCTCGTATACTGTGCCTTGACAGCGCCATAGATTTAATGTTTACGAGCAGATGAAGTTTTTCTGTGTATGACAAAACCTAATCATTCTGAGTCTGAAGAAAATGGGTCTGTCTGGGCTCAAGCACTGGGCCTGGGGCCTTTCTATGTGGCGTCTGCATGTTCTCCCTGCTCCTGTGTGGGTTCCTTTTGGGTTCTCCAGCTTCCTCCCACAGTCTAAACACATGCATGTTTAGGTTAATTGGTGACTCTAAATTGCCCATAGGTGTGAGTGTGACCTGTCCAGGGTGTACACTGCCCTTGCTGAAAGGCAGTGTACACCCCCCCCAACGACCCTGATGGATAAGCGGTGTAGATAATGGATGGATGGATAGCACATATCAGCACATATAAGCTTCACTACCCAATAAAAACTAACCAAAACAAATACAAGAAGACAGAGTTGTGCAAATGCTGTCATTTAAAAAGTGCAAAGAAAATTACATTCTTGTGTTGCATTGTTTCCCATAGACTGAAAATAAACTTTCTGCAGCTATTTTCCTCCTGTCTGCAGTGGGTTATTGCCAATGTTACTATTCATGCCATGCAGACTTGAGAGACAGAAAGTAGGATGGACACAGGGACAGGGAGTTGAGACAGCAGACTGTTAATACTGTGTCATGTCGCCACTGCCAAACAAAATAAACAAGCAAGTCAACAGAGAGCCTTAGTAGTGATTTAAAGCGGGTTAGTGTTGACTTCAGCCGCAGGGACAACAGNTCGAGGGTCGGAGGTCAGATCTCGTGGAAAAAGTGGAGAAGCCTCGACCGCCAATGTGCTGAATCCTTGCTGCAGTGGTATCTCATTTCTATAAAAGTCTTTATCCAGCCAGGAGTAAAGTAATCGAGCTATGCAAATACTGAGAACAATAAAGCTGTTTATAAATATCTGGAAATGCAAAGTATTATTCTCCCTGGAGTTTTAAGTGCCGCGTTTGATCGGTGGGCCACTTTTTTTCTATTTTTTTTTCTTTTTTTTTTTCTATTGCTCCATTTGCCGTCCATATGGATCAAATCCTCAGCTAAGAAATTTCTGGCAACTATTTACCCGCACCCAGGAAGAGTCAAAGCAGGAGTGATTTCAATATTTGTTGATGGCCTGTCCAAGAAAAATAAAGGTCCCAGAAGTGAGAGATCTGCTTAAGAAATGGAGAACAGAGTTTAAAATTTCACACTTGAGTTTTTCATCAGTGTGAGTGGCCTCTCATAACCTATGAACAAAAAAAAATAAATGAAAAAACACTTTCTTTTTGTTGATTTCAGAGGTGGAAAAACTTAAACTGGCCACTGCAATTTGTCTGTAATGTTGAGAATTAAAATAATTCCACTCCAGTGACTAAGTGCTAGAGTCAGACCTGTGTTACATAAATGACAAACCATTTGTGTAATTAGTTTTGTATGGCTTCCTTTGTAAGTTATTATTATTGGACTATATCGGTGCTGCTCTTTTTCACTACAGCTGCTTGTTAATTGACAGACCATCATGCTGCCACAGGTGTTGGTTCTCTTTATGCTCGGATCTGATAGGGTCAGCTGCCTTTTGGGTCCAGTCTAATTATCCTCAAATCCACTTTCAGGTTTCGGTCTGATGATGCTCAGACCCCTGCAGATCTTTTCTCTCTTTTTTAAAAATTAATATGTGGTCATCATATTCTCAGCTTTTTTTTTTTTTTTTTCCCCAGAGCAAATGTGTTGGATCTGTGAAGACCTGTAATAATACTCATCCTGAAACAGCTGTGGATATCCGACTGTATAGGTGGCCTATACTTTATGTCATTGGTAATTAAAAACACAGTTTCTCAGCACTCAAGAGGGAGTTCTTTAATGTACTGGGACTACAGGTTTTCACTGAGAAAAAAGGAAACCTGATTCTCCTCTGGCTCTCCTGCCTCCGCCTCCATTTTTGGAACAGCACTGTAATCTTGATTGCAGGCACTTTTACACCTTTGGCTTGGGGCAGCTCAGCTTGGCTTCAGACACTGACTGGCAGAGGAGATGCAAGTAGCAGGGCATAGATCTCTTCTCTCCCTTTGGCATCCAAGCCTGTGGTATTTTTAAATAGTCACACTGTCAGTCTGGCATTTAGCAGTTGATGGACACTAATAGGGGCTTGGCTCTAAAGAGAACCCTTGTCAGCGAATATGTGATCAGTTGCCTGATCGAGGCTGTCTAACTACATACCCACCATAACCATAATCCTTTGGCCACACTCCATGGATTACACGCATGTGCTTATTGAGGTCACTGCACTGATGCTGTCATGGAAAACCATGCATCACATTGAAAGACACAATGTTATGGTGTCCACAAACACAAGCCACTTTTTTTTTCATGTCAAAAACAACCAAATTAAGAGTTCATACATCTGTGATGCTTCCTGACAATTTGCAAGCCTGGCTGCCACACAGAGGGAAAACAGACTAAAATGTATCAACAGACACATTGGTTGGGTTTTGTTGACAGAATATGTCCATATGGACAAAACTCAGAAATCAACTATCATTCTACTGTAGCATCTAAGTTAAGCACTCAGTCTGTGTTGTGTGGCTGACCAAGACAAATGAAGTTGGGAAGAAACACATTCCTGAGAAATATACTGAAAATCTCATGTTTGAATGGAAGTGCAGAGGATCAGGATCTGACTTTGGCCTCACCAACTGAACCTAAGTGGAAAGTGTTGCAGTAATCAGGTTCATACAAACTTCACTGCTGTTCTGCAATAAGATCTGCCGAGTAACTTTCTGAAGTTGTTGGACTAACCAACAACTACTTTACTGAGAGATTGATTTGTGGTAGCTTCTGGCTGCAGCTCGAAATTGACAAACCCACACTTTCTTAGCTGCAGTAAGGTGATGGCTTCAGATTGTTCAAGGACTACAGCAACTTCAAATTTTGTTCATTTCTCTCAGTGCGGCAAACTGCATCATTGTGTAAAATGGCCATAATGTTTCTGCAGGAGGCTGATACGGTAGTTGATCAATAGCAGTGACTTACTGATTACTTTGCCGTTTGATGTGTGGCTTATGACCCACCTCTCCGACCACGCAACTTGCCAAAACCAAATTAAATGGTATGATAAAAGATTGCTCCGTGGTAAACTTAAACACTCAGGATCAAGAGTATGCAGTTTTCTAATCAATCATTACTGCGCTCTGGATCCGTGGAGGCCATCGCTTCAAATGGAAAGGGGGGGGGCTAATCAGCGAAATCGGCAGCAATATGTCTGCAACGCAATCCTGAAGATGTCTGAGTCAGTGCCTCGGTGCTGGAGGGACCCCAGGCTGCCTGAGCCTGTAGGATCCAGACGGTTTACTGTGCACTGATTCTGTGTACAGTGATTAGCAGCAGTGTGAAAGAGGCATGGCTTATGCTTGTATCCAAAACACTCACATTCCCACTAATCACAGGCCTTTCTTCCCCCTCCCCACCCATTATCAGCTAAGCACATCAGGACTGAAGCTTTTTCCGCTGATACTTACACAGTTCTGTTCATCATGATCTATCAAAGAGTCACTTTTGAGCAGACGTCTACGATTCACCACCATTTGATGTGTTTGATTTATTTCAGTAAGTTTTACAGCCGAGGAACGTGAGGACGAGGACGTCACACATTTCACAAGACATTTTCTTTCCAGCAGGTACTGTAAAAGGTCTCGTGAAACCAATCATGATGTGTTTATACTGGCTCGCCCTCGAATTCAGAAACCAATTTAAAATCTGTATGGTCACAGTTCTATTCTGATAAAGGTGGATAGTTCTTCACTCTAGGCTTAAAATTACAGGAGATTCTGCCTTTGAGGTTGTGGCACCTAAACTGTGAAACTCCTCTCCTTTGAACTTTAAATCTGACCTTTCACTCTTTGCCTTTATCTATTTCTTTCTAGTTCTACATAAACAAAACAATATATATAAATAAAAAACGTAGGACAATGCATAGAGACATGACCATACAAATATACAGTATGAATGCAGTACTTCATGGGAATATTTTTTCTCTTGGAAATTAATCATTTCCCTCAAGAGGATACTAGTACATCCAGACTTCTGATGCAGGTACGTTGGAAAATGTCCCAAAAGAAAGAAAAGCCACACAGCTCTTGTTCAGCATCATAATTTATTGGTCATTATAATGTTTGAGTCTCTCAGGACCTTCACCAGAAGTAGTTCATAGTTGGAAATACTTGCAAGGTTTTCTTTCTTTTGTGGAATTTGTGGTCTTGATGTGCTGTAGCTACTGACATTTGCTATTTGGCAAATCGGATTGCTGTGAATCAGGAGGTAGAGTGGGTCATCCGCTATTTGGTTCTTTGGTTCTTTCAGTCTGCATCTTGGACACAGACAGTCAACATAGGTACTGAACCCAGGAGTGTCCCTCATGGCTGTGCCTCAGTATGTGTGAGAGAATGTAGCATGTAGTGCAAAGCCTATTGAGGTCAATAAGAGACTATTTGATAATACCTATATTCGTGCTGTATCTTGCATATATCTTGCAGGACTACACAGTGATGGTTCCTCCCACTGATAACATGGAAACAAAACCATGTCATGTCCTCTCTCTAGGATAATAGATCACTGCCATACAAACATAGCAAAGATAGTTCCTAGGTATTACTGCTAATATTAGATATAATGAATAAATAATCCACAATGTGCACAAAGCAGTTTATAAAGCTCATTGACTGTGCGTCAGTATAAAAGTTTTCACTTCTTATTTATCAGAGCTGAAAGTACAGGGACAGATTCATCAATGTCTCTTCTCCTTCCTAATGTCTCGGTCTGTCCACCATTCCCTTTATGGAGCTTTGCTAAGCACTGGTCAGTATAGGACTCATTTGCTAAGTTATTAAATTTGATCAAATGCTAAAAGCAGGACTTGCGTTACTCTTTATTTTTTTTCTTTTTATTCTTGGGCGTTTTAGGAGGCTCTCTATTTTCCTCAAATGACAGCTGTAAGTAGGGCACTGAGTATTATCTGCCAAAGATGTCTTCATTCTCCATCACTGTCTTACAGTATATAGTCTATCCCCCTCTTATTTCTGGTATTCATCTTTCTCACTACCACACATCATCTTCAAATCTCTCTCCTTTAAATGTCTTTTTACTCGATCAGTGTCTGTGACAATTTTTCCTATTCTCTTTTCTCATCTTGCGTCGATGTGTCTCATTCATCTCTTGGTCCCTTTTATTTCAGCACCTGATATCTCACTCCATCTCCCAGTGCCTCCAATCTGTTTATGTCCAATCTCTGTTTGCGTCATTACCAGTCCAGCTTTTCCTTCTCTCTCTCTCTCTTTCTCTCTTCCTGTCTCACACAACTGATGTTTCTGTCACCCCTGGCCATCTTGTCGATCTCTCCTTCTCTTCCCACTGTTTCTCTTCCATTTCTTTTCCTTCCCTACTGTTAACCAACCCAGCACTGTGGACAGCCCTTGCTGTGTCTCTGCCTTTGAAGAAAGCGGAAAGAAGCCCCCTCACTAGTATCGAAGTGATTTCTGGTTTCTGTCAAGATTGGCACTAAACACCGGAGGCACTTTATATTATTTCAAAGACTGAAGCAACACAATCATAAGCTGCATAAGAAAGCAGCACAGGCTGACATATGCAGACAGTGTTGCAAGGGGGGGGAAAAAAAAGAAGGTGCTCACATCTGAAACTGTTTGACTTCTCTGCATTGCTGCCTATTTTAAAGTTTAAAAGTGGTTTAGGCCTGCTGCTCTAACAGACTGTCATTCTCACTGCCTTCTGTGCTGGTTTTTGTTTACATCACATCAACAATCGTAACTCGTGTGCAAGAGGGTCTTCAATTCTGACTGAATCTTCAGCTAAATCACGACGCTTCCGAAGCGCCCGCAATGTTTCCCATCAAAGTTTGCTTCAATGTCAGGTCCACAGCTGCTTTAACAAATTCTGCTGCTCTGCCGCCTTAGGGCATGAACCCTGAGGACAGGCAACAACTGCTCGTACTTCATCAGCATCCTTGCACCAAAGTACCAGCCGACATGGACCTCTCAACCTTTGTATGCTCTTTGCACTGTGTGTACCAAATAACCCAGAGGTGTTATTCCCACCATGTGCATTCATTACAGTGCCTATAGCTTTAAAACCCGCCCGGTGCATATGCCTTCAACTTTCCGACCCCGTCCTCACTACCAACAACTCACTTTGACAATGCTGCCTGTAGTGTTGAGAAGCACTTTTTTTCACTTGCTCCCCATCTAATTAGTGTCAATGCTCAATTCCTCTTCTCCTCAACACTGCACTCACTCTCTTCCCACCCACCATCAAAGCTCTCAGCACAATTAAGCGTGTAAAGCGAGGCGAGGAGGAAAGAGAAAGAGAAAAAAAAAAAAGAAAAAAGAAAAGGCAGACGTGCCATCTTTGAAGTGCAAAGTGAGATAGGGCAGGTAACCCTCATGTGGGAGATTTGTCGGGTTTGCAGCACTGCTGGTGAGTAGAGAACATGTACTCTACTACAGTCTTACAGCATTTATCCTGATGTTTTATGCTTCAGCTTATGCGTGAGTGGAAGTTAGACAAAAACAGAAGAGTGCATCAGTTTCAATCTGCATTGTCGAGGCAATCTAAAGCGTCATCTGTAGATGTAGACAAGTGGAGATAATGACTGCAGAGAGTACCAGGAGACAACAGGATGTACATTGTTAAAAGCCATTTCACCTGCTCTTCTCAGTGTTCTATTAAATGACAGACTCTTCTTAAATTTCCTGAACTCTTCCTCACTTCCAAACAAGTTGTTTTGGACAGACACACCAGCCTCAGAAAGAGGACATTTCCACTGATTGGCTCAGAATAAAGGTCTGGAATTATACCTTCTGTCTCCATGGGAGGGTGGTGGGGATGTTACAGGGAAACAATTAGATAAAGCAAACTACAAACTAACTCAGAGAGCAGAGCAAGAAGAACAATACGCAATACACAGCCGGAGTAGGAAGTGACAGACGAGAGAAACAAGGGGAGAGGGCCAAGACACGTAACAGGGGAAAGCGAGGTTGAGGTAAACCAGCAATTTTAGAAATCACGCACGCTCGTCTACACATCCTCACACAGTGGGGCTCTGGCTTCGGAGTGCCGGCATCAACGTGTACAATGAAGTGACATCCTGTTGGGATGATATTCAACCCGAGCAGTAATCTGTGGGAGGTCACCGCTGGATCCCAGCCATGGTGGATGATAGAGGAAGTGTTTGTGTGTCTTTAATTGCACCGATGCTGCCGAGAAGGGCAGTGGCAGAATGTAGGCTGCGTAGAGACATGAAGACACTGCTCAGGATTAATGTACAGAGAGAGATTATGTGACATTTACTCAGGTTCAAGCAACATATTGTAGGAATAATCATCAGCTCAAGCAACAATGAAAGTACTCTTCTGTCAGCCTTTTTCATACCTGTTGTTAGTGTCTGCAGTTTTTTTGAACAAATGTTTTCCAGCTTACACGTCGGCTGTTTGAGAAAATGTTCTGATAATTGTGTTTTGTTTTTGCTTTTGTCATTCTCAGAAAATTCAGATTACTTTACAGAGAGCAAAGAGACACTGTCCCAACATCCACAACAAAGGAGTGTGATTTTGATTTTTGAAGGTTTTTTGTTTTTCTGCCTCTCGCAAGTTCAAAATCGGATGGTTTAAAATGTCTTTGGGGAAGATGATCAATATGTGATATTAGTGTTTATCATAATGTTGAAAAATAAAAATAAAAATCAGTCAACAAAATAAAAAAAGAAGTGACCTGAATATGTAAATACATATTTACAGTAAAAGGCAAAGGTTTGAGCTCTTAAGTGGTTTTTATTTCAATTTGTTTTTATCAGTTTCAGAGTAATAAAGATTTTATCAAGTTATAGTATATAGTTTAGTTAGTTAGAGTATAGTTAGGGTACATGTTCTCTACTCACCAGGTTTCGAGAGGCTGTTTAGCTTTTAGAACAATTTTTCTAGAGGGCACCTCAGGTCCTAAACTGGTTAAACTGTGTCATGATTAGGTGACCTTAGTGACCTTGACCTTTGACAACCAATTTCTAATCATTTCATCTTTTAGTCCAAGTGAATCTTTGTGCAAAACCTGAAGAAATTCCCTCAAGGTGAGATACGGCGAGTTGGACAACCTGTAGATATAACGCGTCCGTCCCCGGAGACATATAAACAATTAGACGGCTACTCTAGAGCAGCATGGTCTAACTGTGGTTGAACTGGACAGATGGTCAAAGCAAAGCAAACTATGAGTGCATCATATTAGTCGGAAGTTCTGCCACACTGCAACAAACTTTACAAACGATGATTCATTTCCCTTGCCAAAAGGACACCACATGTCTGTTCATCTTGAATTGAAGATGTAAGATTCCATGATCTGTTTGTTCTATGCTTTCATTTCTGGCACACCGAGATGTTACAAAATGTGAATTTCAGTAGCAGCGGAAAAACTTTTGCCCAGAAGTAGAGATTTTGGTGGTTTATAACAGCATGTGTGACATATTATGATCTATATGCTACTGAGTTCTGCAGCCATTGCAGTGAAATTAATGGAAGTCGATGACCCTGCAAGAGTGAATGACAGACGGAGAAAAGGGGAGAGAGGGAGGGTGAGAGAATTGCAGAGGACAAAAAAACTGTAGCAGTCTCAGCTAAACTGTGTAATGAGTGCGTGGGAGGCAACAGTGTAAATAAGGTTACATGTGGGTCTGTGACTCAAAGAAACCTTCAAATCACTTTTATTGCATTGTTCTTTGTGCTTCTTCTGAAGATAAATAACACAGCTAACATAACATGAAAAAAAAAAATACAAAAGCCCACGTCCCATATCCACTTGACTTGGCAACAAGACTGCTGCACTGAGAATACTGCCAATTTATAAAAAACCGAACACAAGCACAGGAACTCTCAAGATGTCTGGAGCTGTAGCATGGTTAGTGATCCATAAAATCAATCCTTACAAGAGGCAGGCTTGGTATCAAAGCAGTACCTCCTGACACAGCAAATGGCCACAGTACAAAAAAATACTTCATGCCAAGAGTTTGAAGCACAAAGGACACTTGTTGCAGCATTTAACTACAATCAAGTACTTTTTATAAACTCTACAAACACAAACAAAATAGTTTATTTTATTGCATAGCAGGTAAGTGGATAATAGCTTTCCCGTGTACCACGGAATTAATTATCAAAAACTAAATAGCTTAAATTGCTCACTAACAGGTGAGAATATACACCCACTTTTATCAAGCATGCTTCACAGCATTGATTACTTTTAAACACCTGCTATTTCTTTCACTGCACTTATAAACAGGGGCTACTACTATAGTGGTAGCAAACAGTCATATTTTTCTGATGCCACAGGTGAAAACACCATAAACCTGAGCTAAAACATTAAGTATGTTTCTGCAGGACAAATTAAAGACAAACTAATGCTGCTTGTTCAAGTTTTACCATGATTTACCTGAGCTGGGCTCCTCCTGTAAACCAAGCTGTGTCTTGCACTAAACTAAATGGCTCAGAATGTGTGGTTGTGCCGGTGGCTACAAAGGAAACACTTGTGCACGTTTGCTGTGAGAAGTCGCCTCTACTTATGTGCAGTTTAGGCTCTTGCTCAATTGCTTTCGACCGTACTTTGACATACCAGCCTGAATTTTGCCGTACACTTTCACAGCAGCGTTGGAGCTTTTGTTAAGCTACCGCTCACACACACTGCGCTCTATTGCTAATGCTGTTTCACATTAAAAGCTTCCCAACAATGAACCTGTGAGCAGCCACAGATTTAGCAGGACTTTGTTAGGAGTTTCAGTTTTACAAAAACTGGAGAACAACACACAAGATAGGGACACATTTGAAATATTTGGTCAGCAGATTAATTTTAAATATTGCATTGGAGAAATAGTAAAGGCAGAAGTAGTCACAGTTATGCATTAGATAAAAAGCTTCAGGTGATATTTTACTTTGCTGTGCTGTCCTGCAGTAAGGCAACAACGACCCAGAAGTATAGAGGACTCAGAGTTACTACAGGAATATTTAAATGTTGAGTAATAGTAGAATAGTAGAAGTAGTAATAGTAGTCATTGCCAATCTAATAGGGGTGCAACAATTCATCAGCTACATCGACGTATCGATTTCTATTCCTACAAACCAACTACATTGATAGAGACGTACACTGATCCAAAATTGATTTGGAAGGTAAATAATCGATACTAAGAATTTGCACACTGTATTTAAGCACGACAAATTTTATATGGATGTCATTTTAGTATTTTTTAATTTTTATACTGAAAATGAGTACAACAACAGCAGCTTCAACCAGTGTTTATCAACCTGAAGAAATATTGGTCGCACTTTTAATAAAAGATGTATGTATTTGCCATTAATCTTTGTGTTTATTTGTTTATATCTGTAATTAATCTGATTCCCATACAAGAATAACTTGTAAAACTTGTTAATATATGAATTTCAAGTCTCTGAATCGCATCATTCTAGTTGAGCCAAATATCATTCTTGAATCATACCAGAAAAAATAAACACGTAAACATGCATCGTTACACCTCTACAATCCATTATCTATAACAGCTTATCTCTCATGATGGGTATGGAGCTTGCAGCTTGCAGAGAGGACGGGTACAACATGGACTTTAAAGTCAGATATTCCCATAACCTGAAAAACATATGAGTTTGGGCTGTGATAGAAAACCAGAGCACCCAGAGGGAACCCACACATATAGGAAGGACATGCAGATTCACAGATGAGGGCTGTCACCAGCTCACAGATTTGACCATAGACCCCTCTAACTGATTATCACTCAGCAACTGTGCCGTCCTTTACTGAGAAATTTACAAAATATTAAAAAACAATCAAGCCTTTAAACCATAAAAATTTACAGTTAAAAAAAAAAGGGATTCTAGATACAAATAAAAGGGAAAAAAATGCAGACGAAAACTATCCTAGATGTTCAGGCAGATACAACGTGTTTTTCTTGTGCCCTAGGGCAATTTCAATTTGTGACACTGAACATTTGCCACTGTACACGATAGCCAAAAATCTGTTATATCATGTCAGCACTCAGCTCGATAGAGAAAAAAGACAGACTGAAACAATGACTGTGAGATTACCCATGGGGATTTTCTGGGAAAATTGATACATTTTAAGACTCACATTGGCTATCACCTCTGTGACAGTGATTTGGAAATAAATGCTAAAACAAACACGCTGAGTCCATAAACTCAGACTTTAGTCAAAGCACTGCTGACTTTCAACTTTCTTTGGTGTCTGAAGAGAAAATTAGATGAAATCATTAAAAAGTTCAAGGTAAATACTTATCTATGGTCGTGCAGCTTTGTTGTACATACAGGACTAAAACTGGAAGAAACTACAAGTTACGTCAGTGTGTAAATAGAATCACCACCTCGCAGTTATCTGCCTCCACCAACCAGTGAAGCTGCAATACATATGATCACAGTTTACCCTTCCTGAGCATTGAATAATAGCCCGAATTGTTCTTGCACAAGATTATGATCGCAGTAAAGTTGGCCCTTGACTGTAAACTCTCATTACTTCATCATTTTATCCCATTAGATATTTGCATTAAATCTCATCCTTATTACCATACATACTCTTGAGTTATGGCCAAAAACATGTTTTTTGAGGTCGTAGTGACCTTTGACTACCAAAATCAAATCAGTTCATCCTTGAGTCCAAGAGAACATCTGTGCCAACTTTGAAGAAATTGCCTACCGGTGTTATCACATTCATGAGAACATTAGGTAACAGTGACCTTGACCTCTGACCACCACAACAGTTCATCTTTGAGTCCAAGTGAATTTTTGTGCCAAATTTGAAGGCATTCCCTCAAGGTGCTGTTGAGATATTACTTTCACAAGGCCAAAGTGTGTTTTGTGAGGTCACAGTGACCTTGACCTTTGACCATTATAAACAGCTCACCCTTGAGCCCAAGGGAATGTTTGTACCAAATCTGAAGAAAACCTAAGGACACAGTCCAGGCTTCAAGATGCATTCATCTTGTTTGATGTTGCTTCACTGCAAAATCATAATTTAGGTTTGACCTGTGTTTGGATGCTCATTAATTCTGGCAACCTTTAAACTGAGCTGACTGTAAAGACGCTTGTTACATAATCACTCGATAATTGTAATAATTGAGTAAAATAATTGTGCATAGTTGAACTGACTGAATTAAAATAAACTGAAAGGAGAAAACACACGAGACCTAGAGAGGGACGTTAATAATCCAAATAGGTAAAAGGAGAGGGATACAATTTTAATGTTGTAAAGTACTGATACCCAGTGACAATTTTGTTATTGCATAAGAATAACAACTTTATTACTGGAAAAGCCACTAACTATGAAGGTCAAAGCACTAAAATATGACATTTTACTGTGACATTTGACTATAGCTGCCATGGTATCTTTCCTTTTCTCTTCCTCTACACCGGGTCATTTCAGTCTTCCTGTCCTTTCACACGAGCATCATTACATTCATTAGATCTCAGCGGGTGGATGGGTGGGTGGGTGTGTGTCTGTGTGCTGGTGGCGCTGGTGGAAGGAGTTACAGTGAGAGCTAATCAAGTAGGAGGCAACCTGTCTTTATCAAACCATTTGACACTAATGCCATTAGGTGAGATGCATAGCTATGTGAGTTCATTATATTAGGGCTGGGGCCAGCAGCTGAGCTAGCACAGACACTAAGGCTCCAATCCACAAACAGTGTGATGAAATTAGCATGGTGCACTAAGCGCTGACAGGTCTCATCAGTTCACATCAAGAGCGGCAGGATGGGCCCAGTATGAGACAAACCACACCACCCTTACTGGGCTTACAGACGGGGGGTGGGGGTGGTACTGTGTGTTTGCGTGCATTTGTGTGTTATATGTGAGTAACTGGGTAAGAAAGGGAGAGAGAGAGAGAGAGAGAGAGAGAGAGAGAGTGAGGCAATATGACTTATGGCGAGGAGGGGCAGGAGGGATGTGCGTTCAATCACCGTGACCCAACTTCTCTCTGGGAAGGGCAGATGTTCCACAGGCCCCAGTGCCAATGCCATTAAGAGCCAATCCAAATACACTTGCAGATTCATGTTACTGATGGCAATGCTGATAGGTCAAATTGAGTGTTACAAGTCCCAGCAACAAACGGACGACCTGCCTCGAACACTGATTACAGCAGACAGCCATTGGAACATGTTCTGAGGAGAGCAGACGTTTGGACTGAGTTCTGTGTGCGGGCCAGTTCTGTCATTCTGGGACAATGTGACCTTGTACAAGCAAAGCGCATTAGGAGTTTTCAAAGCCAAGAGAAGAGCTGCTGCTAGCTGCAGCCAAAGAACAGCCCCTGTGCCTCCTGTTGAAGGCTGACGTCGAAGGCCACAGCAGCGGACAATGACATCAATGGCATCAATGGCATCAATGGTATCTCGGAACTTCAGTATGTGCTACACACAGCAAAAATATAACACCAGGCCAACACAAACATCTTGTCCACTACATGATTATACATCTCATCCACCATCTCTGTCCCATCTACTGAAGTTAACAAGGCACGTGGCCCTTGGCCACCAGTGGAAAAAGTTGGTCTGAGGTCCTGGTTTGATTCGTGTATGGATGTGAAAACAAGAATAAAAAATGTACCAGCTGTACAAGAGCATATTCAAAAGTACATATACCTCTAACGGTCCATTAAGAAGATCAAAGTGAAGACAGAGAAATGAAACAGAAGATGGGTAAAAATAAAAACAGGTATTTGTGATTTCAATAACCACTGCACACAGACTGTGACTAGTGCACATAAATATGCACAATAAACTTGCCTGAAAACAGAACTTGAAAGCTTCTAGTGGGCTATAGAGAAATTTCCATCCTCCTAGAGAGACTTTGCCCAAGACTGAATCTTATTACAATTTTCACAGTGCAAATCCCTGAAAGATCCATGGGATTTCTGTTTAAGTTGAAAGTAGCAGCAAGAACATTTGTATTCCTCAACAAAACTCCCCTTAGGCTTCATTTTATTTTGGACCACCTCTAGAACCAAGAGAAAGCAAGGAGTGGGTAGTGGTAAAATTTTAAACCTGACCAAAAGTGTCAGAACCTGCAACGAACATCTAGTGGGATTTGAGACTTTTTAATTGTGAGGTTATTAATGCTGACTGGACAGGTAAGGGGGGGGGGGTGACTGCTTCAACAGAAAAATGTCTAACTTCACACTGTTCATAACAAAAGAAGATTGCGGAGAGGACAGCTTTCCTTTCTCAGCTGAAGGAGTGATTAAAGGACATCGACTGGTAAAGAACAAGGACTGACTACGGTGTCTTTGTTATATTTAAAATATGTAATATTTCTGGATTAAGTGCAAAAAACAGAATAAAGATCCATTATTGTCAGTTTGATTTGAAGAACGAGTGACTCTTTGACAACACTCAACGGCTATTAACTCAACAGCTTGACAGGCTGCGCTTTCAGTTGGAAGACAGAAGAGTGAAAAGCTTTTGTTTGCAAAGGTCTCATTAGCTCAGTGAACTTCGACACAGATGTTTGTGAATCATTATTACTTCTAGCCAATCTGAAGACTGAACTCCCCGAATTATGTGCCACCATCTCTTAATCTCTCTGTCAGTTGATATCTGGTTGTTTTGGTAAACATGCAAACAAAAAGCACCCCAATTCTGCCTCCGCAAAGAACAACAGCAAACTCATTTATTTTCTATGTCAATCTAAACCAATATAGTTGACTGTGAAGCTGGTGCTGCTTTCTCTCCGCAACAAAGTACATGCAGTTTGTCAGTCCTGTCCAACCCTTCTGTCTTAAATTTGTTTCCTTCCACATAAATTTCCCTCAGTGTCTGAAATTGACTTCCTGGTAGAGATGCAACAATTCCAATTTTCTTGACGGATTCCAAAGTCCAACCTGCCAATTATGAGATTGGCTTATTCTGATTCTTCTTTCAAGGACAATTCAATTGTGCATTCATAATGCTGCTCAACAATGATGGATGATTATTAAAATTAATGGCCATTATTCAGGGCACAGCAGCAATATTAGCAGTGTGGACAGATGCAAGGTAGGTAGCAGTAGTTCAGCGAGGAAGCCATTGCGCACGGGCGAGGTAAGTTGTGTGACACCAGTTTTTGCCTCTGTTAGCTTCTTGATATTCATGGGGGTGATGGATTTGGAATTGGATATATGAGAGACTGATCCGACATTGGTCATGGCCGATCAAGCTGAAAAACCGTCCGCTTGCGATTACCAGCAGATCGACTGGTGCGTTTCTACTTCTTGGGCCTGGAGATTTCAGCCAGTCTGTCCTATTATTTTACACCAAGAAAGGACAAGAAAGACATCATTAAGCTCTTCTAGGAAGGAAAAAGGCCACTATTATCTATCTTTCTTTGTTTTCCTCTCCACTGACAAAACTTAGTTATCTATGTTTCCTCTCTATATTTACTCATCTCCTCCATATATGCATGTCATCTTCACAAAGGAGGATGGGTGAAGGAGGGTAACTGACTGAAGCTCTTCTGCACTGCCCGACCGCTGCTAATGACTTTCTCAGCAAGAGAAATGTATCCTTCTTCACTCTCAAGACTGGGGGCACATGAACCAAATACAGATGTATTGAAGCAGAAGGAATTAGGAATTGGGGTCTAGCTTGGGTTATAAGTGATGTTTCAGCCTACTGGTTTTGTCACGTCAGCTGCTTGTTTTGGGAGAACCCTGCAGAATAAAGCCCTCGTGCTTTGCAGGGTTTAGGCCTGTGAGACAGGTTTGGAGCCTGTAACACGTTGACTCTTTTCACTAGTGGAATAGCAGAAAGTAGAACTGAATTACTGTGGATATAAATGAGGCTTATCAAATGCCAGGCACAATTTTCTGTCATCTCCTCTGTCTATCGGTATCACAGACAATCTCTTTCATCTCCATTTCTCTTCTGCTCCCCATCTGGTCTAGCTGGTCCTCTGAAGCCGACTCAGGCCCATCATATCTTTTTGCTTTTCCTCAAATACACCCCCCACCTCCTCTCCTAATCCCTCATCCAGACTTATCTCACTCAGTCTTTGACAGTGTCTTATTTTAATATTATTTTATTATCTTTTTAACATTCTTGCTCCTCCATCTCCTCCCCAGTGCCCTTTTCTGATCCATCATTTTCCATCACTATGCTGCCAATGCTATCATGAATAATGAAAAAAGAAAGAAAAAAAAACATAACAGTCAAAGAGAAATGAAAGAAAGAAAAGTTTTTGAGCTGAGTCAGCTACCACAGCACTGATGGCATTTCCTCAGGGTGAGTTTAGAGTCTTGGAGGGACGTGGATGTGCATTTGCTCCAACATAAAAAGAAGGATGACACTCGCTTATAGAGGTGGGAATAAAATGGGAGAATTAATTCAAATTAATTTCACTGCATGGATGTGCAACTCTGACATCTCAGAATTGATATGTTTGTATATTGTGCAATGCTCAGTCAGTCCTTTTCAGTTGCTAAAGCATGTGTGAATGTGTACTGTATGTCTGTATAAGGCAGTGCAAATCTTCAGTGCAGTGTGACTCTGCACATTTCATTTCTCCAACTGATAAAAAAAAATATAATTCTGCGAGAAATATTTGTCATTTTATTATCAAAAGATTTTGACCCTGGCACAAAATCAGCAGCTGAATACAAACAACACAGTTTATTGGTTTTGTTTATTAGCCTTCAAATCCCAAGTCACGAGTATGCATTAATGTGTTTGTATCTGTGTGCGCAAGCTCGTCTGTGTGAGTCTGTACTCACGAGCATTTGGGTATGCCTATTGCCTGCTATCAGAGCTTTCTATCACTGTGGACCATGTTAAGCTTGCTTTTCTGATCCAGTCAGATTAGCTACAATCTTAACAGATCCTGTCTGATCCATGCTGTACAATGGTCTCTAAACATCCTCCTATCTCCTTTTTAACACCAATTCTTTGAGTATCTTAGGCTGCAACTGACAAGCTCTTCATAAATAATGCAACATACAGTGCATGAAGAAATGCTAATTCAGAATAATCTCTATTATACTGTGAACATCATGTGTAATTTTTTTTCACTGATGTGTTGATTATTTACTTAAGGTGTGAATTTAGGATGTAGGGGTCAAATTTTAAAACAACTCCTAAATTCTACCTGTTCTACTGTTTGGTAACCATGGTGATAAGGGTTATCTGATTTATGAAAAAAGCAATTACAGATCAATAGTTCCTAATTGTTCCTATTCTAACTCAAGATAGGAAAAGTGTGCAACACTTCTGCCCCAAATTGTAAATAAACTCTCATAACCCTTTTATTAAAAAAAAAAAAAAAAAAAAACAACAACTAGATTTTGACAACAATATTTCAAAAGGCTGTGGTTTAAAAGTGGTTGGAGTTAAAGGCCGACTGTAAATGAGAAATAATGCAGCTTCACCATCACCATCGCACTGGACTATCACTGTTATTGCATGACTGATCATCATTTCCTAAAGGCAGATATTCTCCTTCAGAATCAAAATGGGTGAATAACAGATCCATAACTTCATCACCAGTGAACTTTTTTTTCCTGCTTCAATTTACTCGAACACAATTGACAGAATTGCCACTGCGTCAATGAATGAATCAGGGCATCTTTCCTACACGATCTCCCTGAACACTTTGATTAGGAACATGATGTCATTTTGGGCTAGAATCAAAGAAGTGTCTGCCAACTAGTGGTAGAGTTTTATTATTTGTTATTGTTTGACGCAGATTTGTGACTTTGGCACTCAGAGGGTTAACCTTAGATACCCGCTAAGCTGTCCTAACTCATCTCAACTCATCTATCTTGTTCAATGCATATTGTTGCTCTCATTCATTAAGAGGCTTACGGCAAATCTAACAATGTGTTGTGGTTTAGTGTTGATGACACTAATTAGTGGATACAGGCTTTAAGTTTGTCAGATGATAAACTTTCTTTTGTCTTCTGAGGTAATGATGTTGGGAACATCTCTAGAAACGTCCAGAAAATGTTCCTTTTTTGGAAATTTTGAAAAAAAAATTATAAACTGTCTGGAAGTTAAGTGCAAGTGCAGTGCCCGTAGTTGTTGTTGCAATCTTTTGTCCTTTTGTCCTCGTATTGTTAATTTACTATCATGCTTCAGAGTCCATGTTAACCATAATACATTTCATGTCATAATTCATAGAAAGGGTGCACATTTGGTGTGACAGCTGGAAGAGGGAAGCACATGAAGGACCTGACAGCACTGACTTGGGAGCAGGTCAGACCTTTCATGGCTGTGTTACCATTGACTGAATTGAACCTGAAAGTAACTTACACTAGCGTGTAAGTAAGACACATGTCAAATTATTTGTGTTTGACTGAATTGTATTGCACTTCGGCCTGAGTAGAGCCTCCTCCCAAAACAAAACGGTACAGGATCTCTCGTCACGTTTCACTTCAGTACAGTACATTTATTTTCCCTTCACGTGACTCCTCAAACAATTCATTAGAAGAGCTCTGGCAATGTCTCTCAGTTAATTCAGTTAAATTCTTTCTGAGTGAATCCTTCTCACCATGGCAAACACGTAACAAGACGCACTCAGCCGGTGGTACACCACCATCTTGTTTTTGTCATCCATGTTGAGTATGAGTGGGTGGATTACTTGGGTGGAAGCCAGAGTCCCATTGGCAGAATAAAAGAGGTGAGGCTGAAGTATGAAATGAACATGTATACTGAAAGAAAAAAAAACTGTGTTTTATTATTTTCATGGAAGCTTGCCACAGTAAAATATAGTCGAATAAAGATTTCAATAAATTATCAGCAGGCAACAATCCAAAATCCTCACAGACAAAACCTGTCCCATTTCCCAGGATCCACAAAACATTGCGCACAAATACAGCCTTTTTCTGACAAGCGTGGTGTAATCCTTTGCAAGTACACCACAATCCATAGCACGTGAGTCAGTTGTTTAGTGGAGCACTTCGGATACTCATATGAACTTCAAAAAAAACACGTCATGAGCGCATTGGATTTACTGGGCATTTGTATTTCAGCAATAGCATTGTACCATATATCACTTGAACTGAACAAGTCCAGACAAGAACACAGCGTGTTCTAACAACCAGGATATGAGTCAGTGCAGGTACGCTGAGAGCATGTGAATGTATTTACCATTAACCTGGTTCACCAATGATTGCTGTTATCCATTATACATCTAAATTCATGCTTTGTTTCCTGAAACTGTCTAATTTTACCTCTACAGTTACACATTGCGGACCATTTGAGATCAATATTTGAGAACTATTGGCAATTTTCAGCCTTCATGGGTTGATGATGGCTGCCTTATTCTACCAGTAGTTTTGGTCTCTAAAGATCTCTCTTAGTTAACAAGGAGGAGCCGAGTCTGGCCTTCATGCACTCCCAAGGACCCAACTTTGTATTTTGCATCCTTCAAAGCATCCAGCATCTGAGATGGGACTGAGCAGACATGTCTTTTTATCTCTGTGCCTCATTCTACTGCTATCTCTCTCTCTCTATCTCACTTCACAGTATCCATTTACTTTCAGTATCCGTGTCTTCAGCTTCATGTTTGCTGTTTCCTCTCACATATCTCACACACTTCAAGATGTGTATACATAATATAGATATAGTTTTCAATGTCCCCCACAAAGCCTATTTGGGGTGTGATAATTATAACAGGAACATAATGTTCCAACATATTCATAGTATATTTAAAAAATTAAATATTCACAGCACTAAGTGAATACAGAGTCTGTGGCATTTTCAGATCTGCTTGACGATTAATACAAAACATGACTTCAACAACCTCACTATAAATGCTGTATAATAATTGCGAGAAGTTCTGACTTCTTCAGGGTTTACAAAATCCCCAGTGATGAGGATCTTCAACTTTACATCATAGCATTGATTGCAAAGGTTCAGGCTTGCAATTCACGCCTAGTTATAGGAACCTCTTTAGGTGTAAACTATCATCCTTGCTGGTTTTAGCCAGAATTTTGCAGTTCAATTTACACATATTTTGAGTGAGATTAAATCTGAATCCCTTCTCCTTAACACTAAAATTGGGTTGTCATGCTTGTCAAAAATCCTTTGTTGGCCTTGTTGGTAAAGACACAACTAAAAGGCAGCATCTCAAGCATCTGATAGGCCCTTTTGGCCCTGTGAGACCACCAATGTGATCAGTGTTGATGGTTGATTTATATCTAGCAGAGGAGAGAGTGTCCCTTGTCTTTTTTTTTTTTTTTTTACCACTATAAGGATCAACCACTGACTTTAGATAAAAATATTTTGTAAATCAAATCCAATATCATTTTAATACAATAGAGCTTTTCCATATTAGTTCAAATGTCTCAGAGTTTGTTGTAAATTTGAATTTTTTCATTACACATTACAACCATAAATCTTTCAGTAAAACCTGAACAACTCCATACAGACTAACAGCACCCTGTCATCTCTCCGTGAGATAAATCCCAGCATATGCCAACATTTAGGTTTAAGAATCCAATTAGGCTTCCTCAGGTATGACAAACAAAAAAGACTTTTCAGATTCAGGTATTTAACAGATAATCTACAGAGGAGAGACGGTGATGACAAGGAAAAACAAACCATCCAAGTGTGACAAATGAATTGTGTGCCTGTATACACAAACAAGGGCATATGGACACAAACCCATGTTTTTAATTAATTCAGCCATGACCACATAATTCAACAATAGACAGAAGCCAATGTTATTATATATTTAAAATTGAGTCAAGAGTTGTTTTTTTTTCTCTTTTCAACCTAGTTGAATCATTTTTTAGCGAACTAAACAAATTAAACAATTCTCACAGTTTCTATTATAACCGAAATGATTAATTACTCAAACCAACTTTTTTATAAACTAGCAAGAATGAACATGTTGAGGGGAAGAAAAACCTTTTTGCAATCCATTAAAATAAAATATTCTACTGAATTAATTACACATAGTCATAGAGTCATCATAGAGTTTAAATTGTCAATGTCTTGCAGAATATAGTTATTTTTAAATAAAAAAGAGTTTTTACTTACTCTAAAATGTACTGTTATCTGTAATGTGTGACATTTTTTAAGGTTTTTAAAAATTACTCAGATGAACAAACACACACGAAAGAACAATGCCGCAATGGCAGCGTGTCTATGGACGGTAACAGCCGTCTGTCGCTCATTGTCCCCGGACAATGTGTCGTAATGATGTTTCCTGTGCCACCACCATGAGCTTAAGATTGAAAAATCGCAACAACTGCACTCGTCATTGGATTGCCATGAAATTGGTACTAGGTTAATCCTGAATGTCACAACGTTATACTTTGTTAGCCTGCAGGTCACACATCACGTAGCATCAGCAATAGCTGTGCTGCTATTTACAGGTTTTCAGGTGATATACAGATTTGTAGGTTTGCAGATATCCCTGTTTATTTTAGCATATCTGGCATTTGTGTTTTTCATCTTCATAAAACCAGAAGTTATGATACATGCTTGACTGTTTTGACATCTTGTTAGCATTGTTATGTCTTGTAAGCCTGTCATGTTGTCATGTGTGACTGTGTCAGCATCAGGGCAGTGCTGTGACTCTCAAAACTATCGTAAAGATTAAATGTCCCTGTTAACAACTGATAATAAATCACAATTAATAGTCTTTTATTACTGTTTTGCCACTTTGTAGGTGATTTGGGATTTTTGTAATAAAAAATGTAATAAAAAAGGCAGCATACAAATACGGATTTGGACATGTTTGCGAATTCCAGGGCAGCAGTTGCTTGTAGTTTCAGTTAGAGGAAATGGTTAGCAGTATGACACAACTAATATAGTAAGATTAGGTTACAAACGAGTATCATTATTGTCATTTATTGTCCCAGACTGGATAATACGACGTCGCAGATGTTGTTGTAATACAGTTTCTCTTCACCGATCCATCATTGAGCACATCTGATACTGTGGTCATGTTCATGTGGCTCGGTGTCTAGTAATATTGTTTAATTAATCTATCTGTGAGTCACCTCTCCGCTTTAAGCTCTATCTCTTGTGCCCTTCTGGCATGTCTATGTGAAAAATCTTTAAAACTAAAGCAGTCAAAATAATTTCCCATTTCTCCACTCGTCTTGCCTTCTTTACAATCTTGATCACATATGAAATCTTCTCCCCTTTCTTGTTACATTTGTCTGTGTTGCTGCTGTTATCTCCCTGCCTCTGCATTTCTCAGTGGTGTTATTATATGGTGCTGTTATATCTCTTTTACACCGCGGATGCCAGAAGGGAAGCTAGAATTTTCAACCCACAATACTATACAGCTTTGAATTTCCAAAATCACTAGGTCATTATTATATTACATTCTCTTGGATTCTAATTTCGTGAAACAATGTTTAAACAAAGCTGTATTCTGCTTTCTACCGAAAACACAAACACTGAGGAGAGAAACATAAGAGCAGATGTTACTTCTGCTTTCACCAGAAAAAACTGCATGTACTGCTGTAGATCTAAAATGCCCAAATAACCTTTCAAAAAAGGAGAGAGGTTTAAAAATGTAGAGCTTTATCTTTATCTGGTTTCTCGCTTGTTGATGATTGAGGGGACAGCAGCAATCTTGCATTGAGCACGATACTAAACCAGGAGAAGAATGAGCAAGGCTAAGGGATAACATTTGTCACTGAGATTAGTGTCGTAATCTTTGCTTCGAATGATTGATGAAAAACTGAGGAGGGAAAAAGTGCACTAAGTGTGAGAGCTACAAACAAGCTTCGAAACACACAGGGGTCTTTGGTGTGAGATGCTTCAAGTGAAGGCAGAACCATGTCCAAGATGGAGGATGAATCACACCCTCTATACACCTCTGTAGGTCCCCAATGGAAGCAGAAATGTGTCTGATCACAGCCACGGGGAGTCGTGTACTGCCACACACAATGTCGAACAGAGTGTGTATGTGCAGGTGTGCTATTGCATTCATGCAGTGTGTCAGATATGTGCGAATCTGTGGTTGCGCTCTCACCAAAAGTGAAGCCTTCAGGTAGACACCATCAGAAGAGCATAATTAATCAAAAGTAACCCAGCTGTGGTGCAGGTGGAACCCTGAAGAGGAGTTCTGGGAATACTCTTATTACCCCCCGCAGCCGCCAAACACCCCAGTGCTCTTCCTAACATCGTCTCACCTATAGACCCCCAGGAATTCAGCTTTCCGAACTGCTGCTGGCATGAGTTTTATTTCAATTGAACAAATGGGTTGAGCTCCAGTGCACAATTTAACAAAGCCCACGTAATTCCATGGATGAATGCGGACCAGGACTCGCTTACTTTAACATTACACACACACAGATACGCACACACCCATTGCCCTCATGCTTAGGTCAGGATCAATAGGTTGATTGATTGAGTGAGGACAGAAATCCTGGCAGCAGGATATAGGTATGGGATGAGTACAGAAGACAGTGGCCCTGGAGAAACCAATCGATCTGACCTTTAAGGATCGATGGTCCACTCAAGACTAAGTGAGAACCGTCTGGAAGGTAAAATAGATTCACCTAATATCAGAGTAAGAAACACATTTTACACTTGATGAGGTGAAGCTATTTTAACAAACAGGCAAATAAATAAACTAGCAACTGACTGACCTGGTCCCAGTTTCTAACATTTTAAAGGTGGTCATTCAACACTGTATTATCAATTCAAGTGTTCTATGATGGATAGAGAAGATGATGCACTGACTGTTCTCATAAGACAGTCATTTTATTTTGACCTAATAATGCATATCACAAGAGACGCCAAAGACTGTGTGTTCCTTCCCCCTTAAGGCATTTATGACAACTGGCACCACTGTATATAGGCTCGGCTAAAAACAAAACATACACACACACACACAAAGAACACGCTTTAGATGAGATGTCAACAACAATTGTTCTAATTGGACAGTCTACAGACTGTATCCCAGTTACATCAGAATGATATGATGAGTTGATATTTGTTTCCATCTTTTTGTCTTAATTGCTTCCTTCTGTTTTTTTTTTTTTTTTTTGTCTTTTAACTGTAGTTCATTAAACGCAAGATAGTGTGAGAGAATAGAGAATGACAGTCTCTGACGCTTACACAGGTAATTATTATCCCGGGAGAGAGTTTACTAGGAATAGTGTCAGCCTCTGTTGGAGTGAGAAACTGATCATTTTATGGAGGGCAAGAACAATTGTCTACAGTTTTGAAGCAAAACCATGTATTTTCATGTGGTTACAGTGTTTCACGACAGCAACACGTAACCTGGCCTACTACTCTATGAGTTTACCAAAAATGTCAACTTAGCACAAAACAGATTTTAAAAAATGTGTTATCTCCTCAAAACCATGCATAGGTGATGAGGTAACTGTGATGTTATTGAGGACCAGGGTAACAAAGTTACCACTTCAGAAAATCAGGGTAGTAATAAATTATCAAAACAACACAGCAAGTGGAAAGTGATTCACTTGATGTGGTGCCGATACACTCCATTGACCTTGCTTTTATAGTGCAAGACGGTTCATTAAAGAGGCAGTGTTGAAGGTGGTCCATTTGCTGGATTATTGACAATGGAACAATTATTGGGTCCTCTGACAACATGCTTGACAACAAAGACTGAGGGGATAGAGAAAGCTCATTGGGACCATTCAAGGTTAGAGGGTGCTCTCTTGGATCTCTTGGGTGTCCATGATGCAGTGACCTCTTGGCTCAGAAAAACCCTCAAGGTTTAGTCATTGATGAAAAGAGAAAAGCAGCCTTGGCTAATCTATAGCACCTCATTAGCAGTGAGTTATCAAGTGATTTGGTGATTCTGAGAAATGAGAATTGAAAAGCAAAAGACTGGAGGGAATCCTTGTTTTAAATGCCTGGCGCAGTACCTGCAATTTCTGTTGGAACTACAGAACAAGCCGACTACACCTGAAAAATTGCAGTGCTGGTCAGAAGTGCAACACAACACAAATGTTTAGCGTGCTCTTTAACGCACTGAGCCATCAGGTTACATGGCCCTCTTGTTAACATGCTAATTGGCACATGGCCTCTCTTCGAAAACCTTCCTGTAAAAATCACCATTTCCCTAAGGCATACTCTGAAGACGAGGCTTTTCAGTCCAAAGTCCAGCTCTATTATTAACTCGTAATCTGCATAAGGTGCTGTACCTTTCTTGGAATCAATCTACTAAAATGTGCTGTATGTTATAGTCCATTATCTTCTTCTAATCTTCTTCTAATGTCTTACTGACTCCCTACTGTCAGTTTTTTCCCCACCATTATAAGACTTAGGCACAGCACCTAAGCAGTTTTTAAAAAAAAATGAATGGAAAAAATACGCCATGAGAGAAAAATAATCTTAATATTCTTTTTTTTTTCTCTTTTGTTTGAGAACCATAGGTTCAATATGAACATTTGTTTTCAATGGTAAGCATACAAGTGTAACTATGGTCTCTTATGTATTATATTATGGTTTATGGTTTGTTTGTAGCCTTAATGTTGCTAGACAAGCAAGCGTTGTCTCGATAGTGGGTCCTTCAGAGATACTCAGTCCTGTAAGTGTTTCCCTGTAACCTAGAGGAGTTCCTAACAGCTGGACAGAAAATTATTTCATGACAAGGGAAAATGACCTTGAGTTCCTCTTCTTCATCTTCACTGCAGAAACAAACTGGAAAGAAATCCTGTCAGTTAATTAATGATGGCTGAAGATGATGAGATGAAAAGTCTCGAAAACACCATCAGATAAAAAAAAAAAAATCATTCTGGGAGAGGAATCAGAATGAGAGATGAGCTGACTTACTACAGATACTCAGTCAGCTGGCTGAAAAAGACATTTGACCAAACAGAAATTACAAGCAGCAAAAACGTTACAGTGTCAGTTGGCTATGGGAGGATGACAAATTTATTTGTATGGTGTACAGTACTGGAAAATGTGAATGCTTACTTCAGGACATAGTGCTTTCTTAGTTAATTAATAATGAATATACACAGTGTTATTGCTTCATGTGAAACAAAAAAAAAAGCACAAACAGTGGGGCTAGTGTCTGCACCCTGAATAACAGGCACTCAGAGAGGGAAGGTAAAATGCTATGGATTTATTTCAAGGTCCACCGACCCACCAACGCGGCTCAATTTCTCCAAGTGCTCCCAATGGGCAGTCTGACTGACAATGGGTCTACAGACAGTGAGAGAACAAGAGCAGGGAAGAGGTGGCTGAGCAAATCAGCGTGCAGCTCTGTAATTTTGCACATTTGTAACAGAATAGTAAAAATACAAAATCAATATACGACACGTCAGTGTTGATATTGTCGTGGGCCCCCACAATCAATGCAAAGGAAATACTGAGTTATGGTGAATTTTCATTCTTTTGTGTTGTGCAGTTTAGCTTCCTTCCAATTTGTGCCTTCACATGTCGTTTCCTATGTTGTATGACCTTCATGTTTCCAGAAGCCGATGAAATTGGCTTTAATGTTGTATTCTGAAGTCTGAGGTGTTTCAACATCTTGATGCTGATATTGCAGAAAGTATCCAGTGATGGTGAGTGTGAGTATATGTTATATCACCACCTGTTATAGGATATTGCACCAAACACCGAAGACGTTGTACATGTGTTTTAGCTATAGAAAAGAGAATCCCTGAACCTCTGAAACATACATGACAGGTGATTTGTTATGAACAAAAGGTCATCTGTCGAACATTTTAGTGTCTTACAATGTTTACCACAATGGTTGTTATGTTTACTTGTAAGACAACTATTGAATTCTTAATATCTAACGTGCCCTTTTTTGTCACATTCAGGTCTCACAGGAAAAGCGTGTTGCCACAGAGGTAGCCATTTTTTTCTTTTATCCTGGTTAGCCTTTGCCATTCTTAACAGGTCAGGTTGTAGATGGAGAGGCCAAACTCAAAGCACAGCCTTGCTTCGAATGCCAAAGCTATTATGTTTTAGCTCCAAAACAGATAAGTAGAACAAATTGCCTCTCATCCAAAGTAATGGTTCATAATTATTTGTTCAGATAAGAAAGGCTCTGGGTGCAGAAAAAGGCATCAGATGGCTTTACTGTCTGTGTGGCAAGTCAACCATTGATCTGTCCAGATGCAATCTCACTTGGTAGAGGTGAGAGCAACTACGCAGTCTCAAGTTTTACTTCTGGCTCGTTTTAAATCAAACTTTGAGAAACTTTGTGCAGAGCTCCTAATAAATAAGGATCACCTTCAACTTGTTCTTTGCCAATTTCTATCTTTTGGACTGTGCAAGGACAGGGTCAACCCAGGCCTTTAGTCCCTATGAAGGAGCTCAGTGTGGTATTCCCAGGGCCTCACTGAGGCACTGCAAAGGGCACTGTAAAGTTTGTAGACAGCTATTAGCTATATTCAAGTAGGAGCTGACCCTGTCACTTCACCCCATGTTGCTGCATACTGAGATAAAATAATGCTGCCAACTCATTGGTAGCTTAATTGTAACTGATAATGAACTGTCACGCCTTACACACACCTTCAAACTAACACACCTTACATATGTCGTGTGTATGTGTGAAAAATGAGGAGGTACATAGAGAGCACTACATGAATTAGTGTTTATATCAAAATTGCATTTAGTTTATGATACTTAACTTGATGTGTGATGTATGCTGAACGTCGTTGAAAGAATAGCATGTGTTCATTGATGTGGACAGGACAGATGAAAGGCAAATTATTTTATTTATTTTGACTATTAAAATCGCTCCAAAATGATTCATTTGTTTTTTGTTCATTCTTGTACTATAGCAAAGTTATCATGTCACCATTCTACAGTAGAGTAATTTCCATTTATATGTTTGACAACTTAAACTAAAATACACATTTAAAATTTACAATTTACTTTAATGAAGGTATTACAATTTAACACAAAACATAGAGTGCGAGTTGTATCTTCACAATATCTATATGACTTTTTTATAAGATGCATGCTCAACCCAGATATATGGCTACCTCAAATTCTGTGTTTGCTGGTGGAACAACTGTTCTAAATACAAGAATGAAACCTTCACAAAGTTTGCTGTTACTCCAAACATTAAAACCACTGTAGGATAAGAATGTTAGCTCCCGTAAGCCACAGCTCCCTGTAGATTTTGCCTTTTTATCCTGGATCCTATAATGCTCAGCCCAGCTAAGGAAATCCAGATGACTCCCTGAGTTGTCAGATGACAGACAGCCTCAGGGCCACTCTATTACAAACAAACAAATCAACAGCCCCAGCAAACAGTGCTGTACTGGATATCTCCTCCTGCCAGTCAGCTCCGAAATCCAGATTCTCTATTCTGTGTGTGAGGGCGAGAAATCAATATGTAATCATATTCACACTTTTCTTTGGCAAGAGACACTGGGGGCAGGCATGGAATTGAGACGACTGGCTCTGCGCAGAAAGGGCACAGGAGAGGCCAAATACATTCAAATTATTTTCTGTCTTTGTTTCACCTCTTCTGCGGCGGCCTGATGCAAAACCTCCCTCAATTGTGTTCGACAGAGGTGACTCATTTTCAATCAACTCAATTAGTGTCACAGAAGAAGCACTTTGCGCTGAGATAGTGGATGTACATTCCTGCCTCCCTCCACGTTTGCTTGCTGCATGTTACCACCTGTTAGTCAGCCACTGTGTCATAACACTTGTATCCTTTCACAACAAGAAAGAGCTAATGTGTCAAATCAGTCTGTCATTACAGCCATGATTCTTCCTTGATCTAAAAGTTAAGCATTGTCTTGAGCTCATTGTCTTGCCAAGGGCACGTTGCTTCATGCTGTCCTCATTACTTACTTAAACCCGCTCTGTGTGCTGCACTCACATGATAGTTATGCCCAGAGACATCATGACAATGACTAATTGTCTGCATTAAGGCCACATTTCATTTCATACATGCATCCAAAAACAACAAAAAACCAGCCACTTAATCTTGTCTGAGGCCTAATACAGGATAAGGCCAAATTCAATATTGCAAACAACCACAGTGGGAATTAATCTAAATTCCACCAGTGGTATTGCCATATTTTATTCTTTACAGTATGAAGGGCATCAATTATGAATTAATGAGCAGCAGGAACTGTACTTGATCTAGGTAACCTCAGCGATTCGCCAGCTTGTGTCTGCACATCTAAAAGCTAACTACCAGCATCTCTGGATAAAAGCAACACTGTCCGTTTACAAACTTCAAAGTTACAGCAGATGAGTTCGGTACTGTAGAAAACAGCTCCAGCAATTCTACATCACAGCCATTAAGTATTCATTCCTTATTTCCATCCCTTTTAAATTGCGAGCGCCAGTGAAATGTGTGGAGACAGCAGCTCATCCAGCTAAATTCAAAACACGGCAACTGTATTGTAGCTAACTGAGGGCATGAACATGATGCACATATATTTCCTTTGTACTCTGCATCGACTATCTTCGATCATAGATTCTTTTTTTTTTCATATGTATGTTGTATCCTTTCACATGTATTTTTATACATGTGTATACATATGTATATGTATACACATGTATGACTGTTACGGGGTGAAGGAAAAGGCTGAAAATACCATCCGTCCCCTTTAATTACATTGCTTCATAGATAATCTTTATAATGTGTGCATACTGTATACATTTTTAATTGAATCCTTCTGGTCTTGGGGATTTAACATCCTTTGGATTAGCTCGATAATAATCAGTTTAGGTAGGCAGACAACGTCCTTTTGTTAATAATTTTGTATTTTAAAAAAGTATTTTAATCGTGGAGTAATCCTGGTTTCTGGAATGAATATTTAGTCCTTTTCATATAACATATAATCCACAGCATTCTTGAAAATCTGATGAAACAGGAAAGATTATTTTTGAAGACACAACTGAAACTTTTGTACAGCAATAACAGAAGACATACAGTATACTGAAAGATTTACTTAACTGTGCCACCAGCTTTTTCAGCGTTATTGTATCAGTGTGGAAATATTGTGCACTGTGCATGTATAACATCAAATACACACTAAATGCATTGATAGTACTGACAAATTACTTAAATAGGAAAGTAATTCCTATGTCATAACAATGACAGAGGTCAATCAAATGTACCGGATTGGGTTGTTTCATCTCGGGGTCGTAAACTATATTAACATTTCTATTGATGCTGGAGTTCAGCCAACACACATGCGCACACATACACATGCGCCTTAATTTGCAAGTTAAACTGGATATGCAGGATGGGCATCAATCATCTTTAGAGTCCACTCGCACTAACTTCTTCCTCTTACCAGTCAATATATTTCACTTTTCCAATTTCATCCAGCACTCCACCCATCTGACTTGTGGCCCATGATAGGAAAAAAAAACACATTTAAGGAAATAAATAGACCCCTCTGTCTCCCTCCATTTCACCATCACCTCAGGAGATAAGATGACAGAAACTGTTTTCTCATCTCCCAAGGTATGAAAATGAATGGTGCTCGAGAATATGGAAGATTTGCAGGCAGGGACCTACATAATGTTGCAGACTACTGGCTCAGTAAACTATATTCAGCTCTTTACCCGAGAAAACTTTATGAAATACCTTAATAGCACTTCAGCGAACACGTCACAGCGCCACATGTCACACTTTATTGTGTTGGTACTAATCTTTGAGGTTGGTCTGAAGGTGATCAAAGTGAGGTTGTTTTAGCGCCTGTTTAGCAGTAAGAGTCTGCCTTGACATAATTAAGTTGGTCTTAAAGCAAACAGAGTGGTGTTCCATAATGCACAGCATCAAAAAGCCTGCCACAAGAAAAACGACGGTGACTTCAAAAAGGCATTCAAAACGTCAAAGATGATGCGTTCTGGATAAAGTTCAGAACATCAAAGTATGAGAAGCAGCAGATTGAGAAAGTTTGTTGAAAAATGAAATTCCCCTTCAACGGGGGAACGTGATACCTTCGTTCTTACCTTCCTCCCAACCCTGGGGACTTCCTATCTTTTCATTTTTCTCGTTTCTTTCCTCCCGCAGGTCCCCGGCAGCCACGATGCTCCATGTGAACTCTGGGATACCCTCCTGGTCCTGGTCACATGTTCTGCTATTGCCGGGGCATCTTTGATCTGTTGAAACAAGGAGGCATTTGAATTTACATCTGGAGATGACTAGCGCCAATATTTGCCCTAAGAACATAATAAAATGAGGGCGCGTCTGTAGAGAAACTTCACTAATAAAGAAAAAAAGCTTCTACAAATGGACGTGTGCTTCAACAGGGCCTATCGTACAGCAGTTATTAAACGGGAGTCAAACTGAAGTGAACCTTAAAGCCCACTTACTAGAATTTTAATCTTAATCCAAATCCACTGGGAAGGAAAACTGATAGCAGCAGTGAAATATTTGTTTAAATGCTCAACAAATACCAGGCAAAGATGATTGGATATATAAAAACACAACACAAGCATTTCAAAGCACTTTTTTTTTAGACTGATTAGTAAGTGAAACTTTTAATTACATGTACTGCCAGGGGAAGGGAGGTTCATTTAAATAAACAATGTTGCAGCTGCACCATTTAATGTTTTTTGATTGAAAATCCACAATTTCAACAAATGAACTGCTGCTGCTTTAACTCCAGTCAATAGTAGTTTTCAAACAGTCACAAAAGCTTTAGTTTTGGTCCAGATTTAACTGCAGCTTTAAATAGAAAAGGTGTCAAATGGTCAGTTGGATATTTCTCGTAGGAAAACAAGGTTGAAATTGTTTCCGTGGTTGGAAAACATCACGTTATTAGAGATGAAAATGTAATATCAACAACTATAGTGATCAAAACGATCAGTCTTATCACAATGTTGTTCAAATGAGTGGATGTCTATGTCACAAATGAGGACGAGGAACAAGTAGCAGTATTGGGTTTGCCTGCTGCCTGCCCACTCTGTAAACAAGGGAAAAGAAAATGCATTTCTATTATTATTTTCCTGCTGTAACGTCTTTCAGACCACAGACACTCAGCGCCTCTGTCACCTGCCCAGCATGGTGCTGTGCTGTTGGTGGTGACAGATATAAGTTTCAAAAACACACAATCACTGACCGAGGCATCTCACACGGAGGCTCAGTGGCTACGGCTCACTCTTTCTCTCCTGAGTGTGTGTGTGTGTGTGTGTGTGTGTGCGGGTGATGACATCTCTCCGAACTGAAAGGTAAACTCGTCTGGCAGAGTTAAAAGAGTCAATTGCTTTTTTTTTTTTCTTTGTTTTTTTTTTTTAGCAGGTTTGTCACCATTTAAAAAAAAAAAAAAAACATCTTTTACCTGCTACCTTTGGTGTAAAAGGTTTTAGAATGCTAGAAAACCCCAGAGGACCTCTGTCACCGCCTTCTGCCAGAAAACAAACCCACATCGCTTGCTGTGCATGCATTGGTTGGTGTTATACACAATATAACACGAGTTAAATTAACCAGCGCTATTAATGTGTACTATTATGTTAACGTATAGGTGATAAAGGGGGATAGCGATCATTTAAATTCAGGGTAGAATAATAACAGTAGAACTAACCGTCAAGCATTTCTACCCTGATTTAGCGTGAAACTGGCCTACCGCCAAATTTCTCCTGGGGATTAATAAAGTATTCTGATTCTGATTCATTTCATCTTTAAATGTTATGGATCTAGCTGCTGGAGCACAGTGCACATTTTCATGGGCATGAAAAAACTGCTACTGTAAAGCACTGGGATGGGAATATTACAAATTACAAATAAAAATTTGCTCACAGAAAAAATTAGAAGGTCAGTCCTCCTCCCACTCAACCTCTCTATGTTGCTATCATTACCACCATCTGTCCTTCCCTCCCCGTGGACATACCACACGTAGACACATCCCCGTGGCTAGGTAATTCACTGTTGAGAGGTCTTGGTTACTTTCAAATGACTTCTCACACTACGCTCTAGAAGACAGGAACTAGAGTGAGTCATCCTCTATCTGTTGGTTTCCTCTACATTTTTGCTTTTCTATAATAAAACAATACAAGTGTTCAGAACCAAGGTAACAGGCTGGTAGAAAACTAGACATTATACACAATACTGTACTGATGGCGTTGTGTAATAAAGGTGTGTGGCCTATTCAAATGCTTCCTATGAAATATGAATCACAACTGGGCAGATTGCAGCATAATAGTAACGGTCAAAAAATCCTGTTGTCTTCAAATTGAGTTATGAATCAGATCTACAGCTCAATTCTGCCAGTTTGAATTTTTCGAAAAACACATTTTCTTTTAAATCGTAGGTCCAATAGTTACCAAATTGTCTGTGTATCATTATCGGACCATGTGTATAAAAGATGTATAAAGCCCATCGTTATCTTATTTGGTTTTAAAGATATTAATGGTGTGCTATGAGAGCAAGCAAGGCAAGCAGTGCTTAGTTAAAGCCAGTAATACAGACATTAGTATGATACTGATACCAATCATTGGCAGCTTGTGGAGGCAGCGGGCTATTGTCTCTGAGTTGCTGTGGGTATAATGTCTATTATGACAATGTCCTCTTGACAAAGGCTGGACCTTGTCAGGCAGAGAGAACAACAGCATTTTTTAATGTTTGCAAGGATCTTCGACAAGTGACCAGCTATAGCAAAAGTGTGTTTGTCAAGTAGTCCTTGACTCAGCTTCCACTGTCCTGAGATCAGGTCCTTTGAGGAATAGATTATGTGTATATATATATATATAATGTATATATGAATATGTAGATATGTAAAATGCGTGCAGTATAACAGAAATCAGAATATAATTAAGGATTTATTTGACCGACTATGACAAAACCCAAAGGATGTGTTCCATAACAAAATCAAAAAATAAAAAGAGCAAAATCGAAAAGTCTTATGAAATCGCTCAATAGTGGGCGAGTATTGCTTTTAAATTTTCAGCTCACCCTGTGGAACTCTGATACCACACTTAAATGAACAACCTGCTCCGTCTGTGTTAACAGTGCTTCTTTGAAAAGGAGACCTAACAGGCAACAGAGAACATGTTTGATCTTCTGTTTGTTTGAGTACACACCAATGAAGAACGTCTCAAGTCTGTACAAGTCTGCAGAAAGACGGCCTAGGATGGCCTGATCTAAGGAAAATGCAACTACCTCAGACTTTCTCTGCAAACATGTTTTTGCGAAGTTCTATGTAGTGTTATAAAGCAGTTTTATAGTTTGATGTAAAGTGCTGACTTTTAACGGAGCAGCTTGTGTAGGAACTTTTACTGTGAATACACTGGTGTGGAGGAAGAAACTGTACCAACACCAGCATAGTGTGGTGTTGAACATGTAGGCAGACAATGAACTTTAGTAACCTGTCCCATTGCCTTATTGTTATTACCAATTGTCTTCTATACTAACTGTCAATATCCTGTTCAACTGTCATTTTCAACCTGCATTATTAAATATCTCTTTCCATTAGCAGATTTCTTAGTCGACTTAAATATTTTAAGCTGCAGTATTTAGCATATATTATGAAACTTTGCACAGTTGGAACAAGTTATCAGTGACTTTAGATGTTGGACCACATGCTACAAAGGTGTTTTACCTAATGAGGTGGCGTCAAGGCTGTATTTGGCTGCACTGGGCATTAGTTAAAATGGCTGTCCACTTGAGGAGGCAGCCGCTTTTAGAGGATCATAGCAGCAGTAGCTCCCAAGCACTTAGTGCCAGTAGGGGTAATGGTTTCCATGCTTAAAACTCGTCATTTGACAAAACACACTTGATTCTTGTTGCTCATTGCCAATGGGGGCCTTGAGGGCTGATGAGATGTGGAGAAATTGAGAAGTTCAAGCTCGGACTGAAAGCTAATTTCCTTTCCTTCAATTAATGTCTATGCTCATTCAACTGTACAAGGCTTTACAGTTGCACTGAGCTGATGTCAGCACAGCTGTTCTGGCTGATATACATACCTACACTGGTGCAAACACACATGTTCACTTTAAGTTGACGTTTGCAGGGATTGTGATGTGTAATACTTTGTTATCTCGTTAGCTCAACTTGTTTTTCTGATAACAAAAGTTCCAGAAATAAGAAATAAGTGATGTACAAATGAAATATGATATGATATGAGATATGAATGAGATATATTGACAGGCAACCAGTTGAAACATTATTTTGAATAACGTTAGGGATTTTTCCTGATTAGAAAATTGCTGTAAACTTTTGTGGCAATATAAGAATACAACTCAACAAAACAGAGAAGCTTTTTTTTTTTAAAAAAAAACATTATAATGAGTGAAAGTTATATATTGTACTTTCTTATTTCAGTCTATATTATGCTGCACTGACTCATGGGTCACAACTGTTTCATAATCAGTAACAAAAATAAATAGACATAAGTTTCAGACCGGTCTTCTCACATTTTTCCCACGCTTGGATTTAATACCAATATTCATACATGCAGAAACACTTGGCACATCGATGAGCTAAGCGCTTTCCTGTGCTGCCAAAAGGGCATGAGAGATATGATTCAACTGTGGTGAGCAAGATCTGAATCTGTCATCCAACTTCGCTCACCTTCTGAATGTGTGACTAAGAACTGATGACTTGCCAGAGGACCGGGGACACGGCCTATTCATTCACATCTTCGATTTCTTTCAAAACTCTGAATGTTTAATCATATTCTTATTCGACATTACTGAGCATAGGTTCATTTCACTTTTGATTACACCATTCAACGATTTAATCAAATCAACTAGAAGAGTTACTCAATCTGATTACATGTAATCACAGTTTGAATGATCTCTTTCTTGTCTTTCTGTCAGAAGGTGTCCTTGGTTGCCCCCTAATGTTTTGGCAGAGCACTGTGAATGAGGTAAATAAAAAAGGTAAAATGTTTGTTTTATTATTTTAACTTCTCCCAAAGCACAGATTAATTACTGGAAATGCTATTTGAAATTGAGTGCAATATCACAAGGAACGATTAGATTTGGGTATTTGTGTACTTATTTTTGTTTCCATTCAGTGACATTAACAAACCTTCTGAAAATTTATGAATTTATAAATTCATGTAAAGCAAATTATGTCTGTGTAGAAACAGATTGTGTCTGGATGCTCCACAGATGTTCACCATCATACTTATCACTCAGATATTATCAGTGTATAGTAGCTCATTTAGCTTTAATATTGACTGAATTGTAGTTAATTTTATACATCATTAGAGAAATGATATGCAGTCACTTGTCAGTTGAAATACTTGCATTTCTTTATGTCAACAGTATGTAATGCAATATTTCAGGATATGAGAAAATTGAAATCGAAGCTCAATGAAGAGCTTCCATGTCACTGAGATATTATATAAGGAGGTTTAATTTATTCCCACTTCAAGCCACACTTCAGTCATTTCATGTCATCTGAATATAATTCCATCAGTCCTGTAACCAAATACACTATCAATGCTTGTAGAAAACAACCTTGATTAAAGTCACATTATCGTTGTTTTTAGTGGCTCAATTACTCAAATTCTCATTTCCTTGGCTGGTTCGAAGGGTTCACAGCACAACAGTCTTTGATGATAATTAAAGGCAATCTATGAATACTAATACCCCAGAGATCATGGGCATTGGTTGCAGTGATGCTCAGGATATGATGGGCAGGAAGCCATAAAGCATCGCAGGGTTTACGTCTAAAGACTGCAAATCTGTGGAGCACAATGTGTCCAGTAACTGCTTCCTGCATGTCATTTCTTATGAAGACAGAGGCGAGCTTTAGTGTAATTTAAAGCCAGAATTAACCTAATGCGACCTGGCCGCCGTGAAAACCACTAACCACTGACTTGTCTTTCAATATGCGTTTGCACAGAAAATCACAATCAGAATTGCTTCCGAAAGGCATCTGTGAAGCAGCGCTATGTATGGTTTGATGGATTATTCATATGTGAATGTCATTCCAGCAGCTCCAATTGTAAATTCAGGTGAGGTTTTTAATGGAGCGGAGTCTCCTTTGTGTATGGTGCTAGTTTTGTAACATACAATTGGTTATTCGATATAAAGAAAGGCAGTAAATAACTGTAAACAAGGCCCGTAAATGGTGTTGCCCATTCAATGAATGTGCTTGGGTGCTTTGAAAGGAACTAATTAATTGTAAAAAAACACTGGTGAATTTTAGCCCTGTTAGTAATTAAACAGAGCATTTGAGAGAGAGATGCCAGTGGTTCTGTCTGTGTTAACAAGGATGTGTGATTGGCTAATGAGCGTAACATGACAGTACGACCCTGACCTCATTCATCAAACGGAGCAGAGACTGAGTGAAGTGTCGCAAAACCCAGCCGAAGGTCATTGAGATGCGAGCCAACTGTGGCCAGCTTAATTTTGTATATAAATGAACTAGTCAATTCCCAGTAGTGCACAACTATGTGATTACATGTTTTAAAAAATGAGATGCTGGATTTGCACAGGAGTGCTTCTGACATCAAGTAAATTACATCTAAGAATGTATGTCTTTTTGTGGATCGAGAGTAAACACTGTGTTGACAAATTTCCCCATGAAACCCTTTAACACAGATGATGAATATGTTTATTTCCTGATTACAATGAGATTGTGTCTGGCTGTGCTTATTTATGTATCCATTTCACTTTTTTATGGACTAGGCTTTCCTGGCAAATTTAGTTCATCTCCAGGGAGCTGGAGCTGTCTTGTCAAATACATACAGATGAAAAGATGAGTGGCAAGTGATTTTGACAAACTGTACATATGAGATGTCTTGTGGGAAAAAAAACCCCCATTAAACTCAGAACTCAGATTCTGTTGCTCTGGATACTAATTTATCAGGAAACGTATGTTTTTCTTTGCCCAATATGAGTTGATATTAATCAGTTGCATTCCCATTCTGAAAAACAAAAATTTTTATTTTGTTTTCTACCCTGGTTTTGAGACAAAGGATGGGTTTGAATTTGTTTATTGACAGCAAAAAGGAGAGCGAGAGATGTCTTGCAAGATGCATTTGTTGGCTCATCAACATTTTTGGCTCAACTGCAGGTGCCAGTTTCTGATTCTAGATCAGAAGGTATAAAAGTCAAATGTCCACCTTCCCATTCCTTGTGAACTCACTCCTTCACCTTATCCTTAGCATCTAGTCTCCAAAACTACAAAGGCGGCACGCAGGCAGGGGGTCAAGAGAAATTCTTCACAACAGAATCTGAGGCCTTGAAGATATTCAACTACTGACAAAGCCAAAACCTTAAGTCTCTTTTTTGCCCTACCGTATGCTCAAAATCATTAAAACAGCTCGCGTGTTTCCCCAGCATTCCAGTCAATAACAAACCTCACTAAGCAGCAACAGGAACTGTCAGCTTCAGTTAATTTGGTCATTTAATTTCCACCAAAACAGACGTCATAGTTTGAAATGTATTTGTTGAATCAGACCCACGATCCACAGCACTGACACAAATAAACAACTAGAAAACCATCTGTGATAGAGTGAATTTGGTAGAATCAACACCAACGCCGTATTTTATCATGAAACTTTCCCTTCTGTTTGTCTTATTGACATCAACGATACAGTTTAGACAATTTCGAGCCAAAATGAGCAGATGTTTTCCATTAATTTTATAATTTTGTTTTATTTATTTATTTATTTTTATTTTTTTTGTCTTTTCTTATTCCTGATACATCCAAAGTAGCTGCCAGACATAATCTCCAGTTTATTCCTGAGTGGGAAATCCAATGTGTGACAGTAATACCGTGATATTAGTGACACCTTGGTGCTTGAAGGAATCTAAGTGATATACTGAGAATTGGTGTTAAAGATTTATTCCTTCCTGTCACGCTAATGCTGCGGTATTTGGGTTTTTAAACGAGCCTTGGGTGTAATGTTAAACTGGAGACTTTTGCTTGGAAGCTTTTGTGACACCCTGTATATGAATATTGAAGATGTCAATAACAACTTAAAAGAGACTTATAAAAGACCGTGTGAATAAGAGGCATTTAGCTCAAGAAATTATTTGATTTTTCAAGAAACAAAGCCAGTGCAATGAATACAAACCTAAACCTTGTATGTTGAACACTGAGCAAGTTGAAGTCCTGATGAAAGGATTGGTGATGCAATGATTTACATATTTTTTGCTCTTTGTCTGTAACCTTTGCAACACTGTCCCTATGTTGTGTATTTGTATTGTCTCTTATGTTTTTGTTTTTTTAATTTGTTTAAACCAGTAACATGTGCAGACAAATTGTGATTCGAGCTGTCCTCTGCAACATGAAAAAGCTGTGCCAATGGAATAATGTGCACACTGGTAGGGCTGAATGATGTGAGTCTAGGAGGATGCCATATTTAAGGACCTGCACCAATGCTCTATCTTTTATACCCCCGCCTTTGCAAATGTTTTATTCTGCTGCTGTGTCTCATTACACAAGAACAGCACTAGCAGCTGAGTGAGGCAGATGTTCTATTGTAGAGCACGGCAACTCCTCAAGTGGCTAGCATCCATCTGAGTGCCCGTGTTACAGCTGGCAGCCACAGCTGAACCAGGACAATCTCTCTCTCTCTCTCTCTCTCTCTCTCTCTCTCTCTCTCTCTCTCTCTCTCTCTCTC
>CM076661.1:18434940-18451724 GCA_038496675.1 Rachycentron canadum
TATATATATATATATATATATATATATATATATATACACACATACAGCAGATGACCTGAACAGGATTTTTCTTTCCATGTTTTTTAAGGACCATCTCTCTTTTTTTTTTTTTTTTAATACTCGGTATTACAACGTAGAGATATACTTTAGAAGTATTACTGTCCCATATGGTGATTTACTTGTGGTGGTTCACCATAATATCATCACTGACTGACAAAGTTACAATTCTCAAGGCTAAAGTCACTATGTGTGCGGCTAAAGTTCAAGTCACAATCTTGAGTCTCCATTTCTGGCGTGTTGGCCATGTAAATATGTTTGAATGCCACTGTCCGTCTCCTTAAAGACCTTCTCTGGGTGCTCGTCATTCATGGTACATAGAGCATCTATCTATACTGTTCAGTCATTTATTAGTCAGAAAGAAGTGGAGCATGTTATATATGGTATAATTTAGTAATTAAGAAAGTCACCCGGCCTGAGCAACCGCCACAAATACAATCTAACTCTGTGGGAAACGCCGCACTTACGTATATTTTTATAATGCAAATTAAAATGTGAATGTAGTGAATGTGAATGGAAAAAAAAAAAAATAGGGGTCCTGCACTTATCATTGCAGTGGAGGGACAGACTTGAGATAAGCATATTTTCAGATCTGCTAATTTCATTCATCGAGTACAGATAAAATGCTTGCAATTCTTATATAGAACAGGTTTGGCATTGCTTCTGGCATTCCTCGGAGTCAATTACACCAGTTCAACCAAAATATTCTTTACATTTGCACACTCACAATGTTGTCAAGTGCTCTCTGATTGCGTAAATCTTTGATGAGCAAATACTCTAACCAAGCCTATATGCATAAGATGTCAACTCCTGCAACTTATTATTGATGGTTAAGATCATTTCTGCCACAGGTATCAAATCATTGGATTCCTCCAGAGTCAGAATACAAGTAAGTTTAACAGGCAGTATTCAAATGAAATGTTTACCTTGAAATCCAATCTTTTAACCTATAGATTAGACATGACAGTGACAATGTGAGTTTCTGTAAGCCTTAAAGAAGAGGCTAAGAGGCATGTTTACAAGATTTAAGAAAGCTCAAGCACAAATATCTCTGTGTTTTGCTGTGAAGTGAATGGATACTTTGATATCAGATTATCTGTGCGGCTTTAAGATGGATTTTTTTTTTAGCTTTGGAGTTTAACCAAAAATAGTCAAGAGACAAGCATGAAGAAATAAAAAAATACACATTGATCATAAAACTGAAGAATAAGATTAATTAATTAAACTACTAAACTACTGATTAGTTCCTGCCCTTGGCTAAAAGTGAGACATTGAATTTGACTGCACTTTTTGGAAGGTCGGAGCCCCAGCTCCTCAATGGAGGCACTGGTCAGGGCCTGGTTAGGGCTTTATCTCTTTTTAGAGGTGGATACCAGTGAATGCTGTTGGGAACCTCCTTTTCTCCACTTCTGGCTGTGTGGTAAAAGCTGACAATGGTCCCCAAAGAGGGCCTGGTTGGGGTCAACAGCTGTTGCTACAGGGGAAACTGGCTTCTGCTTGGTAGCTGTAATTGCCGGTTGGCTTTCACACAAACTGATCAGCCACTGTGGGAGCTTAGTCCCCTCAGCCAGTCAATTCCCCCAGCTGCTGAAAGATGTGGCTAGCTTTCTGACTGAGGATGGACAAATGGGCTGGCTCAGTGGCTATCAAAGGAGTGGCCTTTTATGGGGCAAGTTGGCAATATGTCCTAATGTTACATGACTTTGCCCTGTATTCTATAAACAGGCGAAAAACTAAAGCAGACATTCAGTACAATATCTACCTCGGAGAGACACTTTCCCAACTCCTGGAAATCCATCAGAGGGCACGGAAAGAGCTAGAGGATGCAGCCGTGCTGGAACACATGTTACTTTGCTTAGCCTCACTGCTCCGAGGTGGTTGGTATCCTCAGATCTCTGCTGTGCTGCACTGAGAGTTATGTTTAACATCTATGCACATAATGATGATTGCATAATAAGTTAGAGGCAGTTATATATGATTCAATTTGAATTAAATGTGACAAACTCAGATTATTTTGCTACTAGAATATCAAACTAATTCAACTCTCTACAAATCACAATGAATTTAAAATGTGCCAATGTGTCTCCTAATGTTAGCTGACTTTCCAGCCTGTACCACAACATGTAGAAATCTATCATATCCAAGAGAAGTTTAATGCTTCTACAACAACCAAATACTCAAATGTGAGGATGTCAGCAATTTCTGATTCAAAACAATATTCATTTGAATAATCTCATGTCGTTTAGTAAAACCCAAAACCCAAAAAAAGAAAATCTGTCTTTTTAATAGATGCTACATATAGTCTCTGGGCTTTTTCCAAAGCTACGTGACCAGCCCTCTTCTGCCAAGAGCTCTGGCAACATGAGAGACAAAAACATTGCTACACTGAGGACAGGAGCAAGGCTAAAGGCGGGTGTACGGTTGCTTTTTGGATTTACAAAAAACACAAAGACAGCATGATCTGGACAAAAGCAAAGCCATGTGCAAGAAGAAGAAACCGTGTGTTCACATTGTAGCTGCTGCTCCAGGGGGTACATAGGGAAAACACATCACTTTCCTACCCATTATTCCTTGAGTCTAAATTGTCTGTCACATTAAAAAAGAATATAATAATGCATCGAGTTAGAAGTACCCACTCATGTACACATGTACATGCTGGTGCACATGCAGGCTTTCATCAACACAGTATATCCGTAATATGAGTACATAACATTATAGTGTGGTTTTTTGTTGTATTTATTTTTATTTTTTAAGGCCAATAGAAGCGTACCACAAAGAAGGGAGAAGGGGGAGGTGAGACAGGAGATGAGCAATGCATTGGGACCTTGTGATAGACCACAGAACAACTGTTCTGTACCACAAGGACGACAGACAACATGACAGACCTCTGAGCAACTGTTCCGGTCAACAAGGAGGACTGTTATAAACCACTGGTTCAGTTAAATAAAACTGCAATATCCATGGCATATATGCCATTAGACAAAGCATGATATCTGACATTTGTTCAGCTGGTAGCATTAAGGCCAATAAGGCCAGAGAAGGGAGAAGATGGATTAGAACCGCAAATCTAGGTCCGGACCACTTGCTTCAGTGCCCCTAATGATGTTGTGGTGGTCTGTTATGACGACCATGGTCTAGACAGACTACTGAATTGGCTACAACCCCCTACTGTGCTTTGTCTCACACAGTATGATAGTAAACTGAATGTATCTGGATCTGAGTCTGCTGGTCGATGAAAAATGGATTCTAATAGATAGTGGCCTTTGGGAAACTACAATAGGCATTTTTTTGAAATGTTCTCTTTATTTTATAGATGAAACAACTATTTTCCATCAAGGAAATAACCAGAAATGAAAATAATCATTTGTTGCAGGCATGTGTTACTGTGTATGGCAATGAATATGGCATGAAATAAAGCCTACTCTAATTAAAGCTTCCTTTCACAAGCTGTTTCCAAATATTGTGAGTGTTTTCCTTGTGAGTCCTATCAGAATACAGTGTTCACATGCAAAGTTTCAGTCCATTGAAGTGTAAGGTGAGGCCAAGTAATAAGAAGATATGTAGTAAAATGTGGCAGTTTCTTTCCACAGATGAAGCAGATCTATTAGAAAAACATGTTGAGATCTGTTGTGACAATTTCATAAAACATATGCAATATGTTCATTAAATTAGGGCAAGTTCACATTTAATTAAACTTTAAATCCCAAGAGATTACATCCCCACATAGCTCTTAAGAAGGGTTTTAGTGTTGTGTGGTTTTAAAGAATAATATAGTAATAATAATATTAATGATAATTCAAGATGTACTCATGGAAAACATATTTCTGTCCACTTTATGACCTGAACAAGTAAGTGCATAGCAAACACTTTGCACTCCCCTGCACACAGTCAGTAGTCCATGTACAATTCATCACCACAGAAGAGAGTGAACTCAGTTCAATGAACAGTCTAACTCTGTCCCACCTACTCTGTGAAATCCTTCAGATGCCTTGACGATTAATCAATGAGGCTTGACTCAACCTGTCACTGAAACATGGCTATGCATGAACATACATCTCTCTCAGTCTTCAACATCCCTCTGTGTCCCTTTGACTCTCAATCACTCGGATATCCTCATCCACATCTTTCCTTTCAGTGAGAATGACATGGATAGTTTCAAACGCAAAATTCCAAAAAAATGCGGGGCACTAAAGCACTAAAGGAGAAACACATAGATCAGATCACAAGTTAGGAGCGGAGCAAACACTTTTTGGACAATACTATACATGATGTATGTGGTGCTTGTGCGCTTTCTTTCTCGACACTGCAGTGATCCAGAGATGTAGCCAATTAGCCATGAAAAGGGGAAGGAGGGTAAGCGCACAAGTGTTGCATCTGTAGCTCAGCTAGACTTGGAAACTGGCAGAGGTCTCCACTGGAATCAGGAGGAATCTGAAATGTTTGCACTCCAGCTCAATAGACGTTCTTAATATGTTGGCTATAGAAAAAGTATCAAGCGACTGCAGCTAATTAAAAAGGGAAATGAGGAAGCCACCAGTTTACACACTTGGACTTTCATACTCCTTGGCCTTCTGCATCACAATTGTTCTCTTCTTTTCAGCCATTAATTAAAGATTTACCTGGGGATACATACATTACTGCCTAAATAAATTGATTACCTGTCTGGCCCAGTGATGTGTCATTAAAAGGTCGTCAAAGTCTGCCAGCACCGCACCAGGCAGCTGAGGCCTTGGAATTGGCTGCTCTCTCTCTGCTACAAAAGACTGCATTGATTTCCATCAGAGGAGCCCTCGTGTCCACTAAGCACTCCGACTTTCATTAAAACCTTCACAGAATTCCAAACACGTTGCTCCCCGGGCCCCCGAAAAAGGCACGTGTGCGTGCACATCGTCACTCACGCGCACACTTTTCACCTGATCCACCAACAGTACCACGGTGGAAACCACATCTCCAATTAATTAAAGACACAGAACGTGAGTGAGGTGACAGTAATAATTTCTCATCTGCATTAATTGAGATGTCAAGCTTTTTCTAACGCTCAAGTCTGAAGCTAAAACTAGCAACCAGGCTTTAACGGGGTTAAATAAAGCAGTCAGATTTAAAGCGTTCATGTTGATATGTCACCTGACATGCTTGTTGTTAGCATTAAGTGGGAGTTGTTTATAAGAGGCTTTCTGCATTTGTCATAAGCTGTTGGTACATTAACTTTTTTTGGCATAAGCCCTGTCTTGTAAACAAGCAGTGATTTTAGTTCAACTGTCGGCTGCAGCTCATTAACTCAGAGCACTGCCCGTAAAACCTGACTTGCCTCCAATAATGCAACCTCCTCTCTGGCAAAAGAGTCTCAGCAAACTCACTTCTCCCTCTTATATACATATAATTGTCACTGACATTGAACGGAAGACAACAGCATGATTTACAACCTGTGGAACAGAAAAGGCAGAAAAAAAAAATCAGCCGCAAATTTTAGAATCAAAATTCTGATTAACTCTAACAGAGTATTAGTCCGGTACTTTAATATTGTACATGCTACAATCTAACTGAATAAAGGACATGAATATGATTACAAATGAAAAGCATCTCTTAACTGTTCACTTTGGATGAAACATGCCACCTCTGTTGATGAGCTGCTAATGCAGTAAACTTTGTAATGAGCAGAGGCAGGGACGCAACACATGACGTAATAGCAGCTAAGCCAAACACCAGCCCCAGAAATACCATCACAAGAATTCCTTCTGACAGCACTTAAGGGGCTCCCCTAGGTAATGTATGTTCATTTGACATGTGTACCCGGAATTCAGAGTAAGATCAAGCGTTGTTTTCTCTCTCAAGGCGAACACCGAATGATTTTATCAAAGAAATGGATCATACGGCTTCAGTCTGAATCCATTATCCAGGGGAAGAAAGGGCTGCACAGTGACAATGAAGATGTCAACTGGGCTTCGCTGATGCTCATTAAAGAAAATGACTTTGCTGTTGTACACTGATGCCCTTTTTTTTCTTTGAAGATTTGCTACGTGGTTGTGCTCTAAAACATACAGCAACACCTCCTAAGACAGCAGACAGCCCAACATTCTCAAATAATGCATAATTATGGCTCATTCACAGATGCAGATGGGTATCAAAAGTTGCAAAATAAGGTCTCCAGCCTCATTTGCCGGGCTCTGTAAAATAGTTTGTGGCCATAGGGTGTCTGATTTAATGATGGAAACACTAATTTAATAAATTATGTAAGATGCCTCTCCTTTTATGTCTATGTTTATTGTGCATGGCCACTGGGAACTTTGCTTTTCTGCTATAGGAAATGCTTAAGATTTGGCAAAAACAATGCTCTCCTCATATTAATTTAGATTCCAGCACCACCACAGATGCAAGATAGCTTCTGATACACCAAGTCATACTCACATTACACTCAGGATTAGCCTTTCACACATCAGCATAGTGATGGCTTCCTCCAAACCCTGGTATTGTCCAGGTACTGCAGAGATATGTCAAAATAAGACAGTTTTGACAAAGCCTTACTGTATCAGTCTTTGAAAAATCCATTTCTAGAGAATGCCACATTGCATTTGTCATATTGTTCAAAATGTACATTTTTTTATACCATTTGCTCCTTAAATATTAAAAACAAATGGTAAGAAATATTGTAAAACCAGCATTGAGAGTTATAAAAATGTAACTGATAATAATGACACATTATAATAGTGACTGTTTTGATGTGGATTTTGCTCCTGTTGAGAACCTTAGACTAGCAAATCAACATCTTTTGCAGTGCCCTTGTTACCAGCCACCTACAAGCATGCAGCACCTAAGTTCAAGTCACTTTTTCAATGGCTATCTGTTATGTAAGCCGGTGGGCAGTATAGTTCTTCCTCCTAAGCAACTCAAAGACACAGAGAGGACATCAGACCGACTGGGTGGTTTCTGCTAATCTATGTCGACCTCCATAATAGCTTATGCTCAGTCTACATAGTGTAAGGTTATAAAAAAGTAGATAATAGATAATAAACAAACAGCCTACCGGAAAACTCAAGGGGAAATTTACTTTGGGAACCTGCTGTTTGAATTATGTAACATAAATTATAAAGTACACCATCTCTTCCTTGACTTCAAAGCACTTGTCCATGATACAGAGCTGTTTGTTTTGTTACATCATCAAAGAACTCGCCAGGCAAGATCTGAATTGGCTTTACTCAATGAGTGAGGCATTGATTAGTTTTTTAGCTCCTCTATTACTCAGGAGACAACTAACATGTTGGTATGTGTGAGTATAATGAACTGGCCAGTGTGATATTTCATGAACATATGAATCATTCATCAAAGAGCAAGTTTCAAAGCCCACTCTGCCCACAAGAGGTGATAATCAGAAAGGTTAAAGTACTACGGATTGCGCTGACTGAGATATTACCACTTTCTGGGGCAGGGAATCAGACACACTTATGCTATGAGAGTGAAAAAAAAGACATACATACATTTAAAATTACGCAGACACCGGCAATAGAACAATTTACTTTTACCTCATGTTTTATGCAGCCTTCTTTTGAAGTAAATATGTAGGGATTGGAGGGAAAAAAAAATCTGTTCTGCACATGGCTCTAACAGAACAGCGCTCCCCGTTACTCATTACAGAAGGGTTTTTTTTGCAAACCTCCCAGCAAACTGATATAAGGAGGACCATGCAGTGTCTAATTATAACCAATTAACCATGCAAACATCACAACCACTTCCATCAATCAATCAACATACAAGCCACCATGACCATTCGAATACAATGTGACACAGACATCTCTTCCTTCCCAAAATGAATAAATAAATGCAACACTAAAGATGTTGACATTAATTCCTGTAATAATTATTACTTATTAATAATGCCGATCATTTATGCATTTGTTCCAGAGGGGCAAGAGATCAAGTAGGCAGTGGCTTAAGTCACTGCAGCCACAACACCACTCATCCCTGACTGCCCACCACTCAATCTCCTGCAGCTTCAGCAGCTGATATGACAACACGTCACAGACGCATGAACAAGCACGCTGCAGACAGACAGAGGGCTGCCAGTCTTACTCAAGTAAGAAAATATGGAACTTGTCACCTTGATATGTTTGATGTGTTTTATTTGCTCGGTTCTAATCCTTGTTATTGTTCTTACATATTCCTTCTTCACCTATTGTCACATCCTTTTGCTTGGTATGGTTTTTATTTATACTGTCCTATTCTTATTTAAGTGATTTTATTCATTTTATCGACTTTACTTCTATAGTGCTTTTTGGGATCCCTTTTTTTGTGTAGCACTTTGTTAACAAAAATGCCATTATATATATATGTATATATATATACATATATATATACACACACACACACACACACACACACACACACACACACACACACACAGCAAATGAAGACCCACAGCATTTCAAACCAAAAACAAATCCTTCATCAACCAGATCTCTGACCTCCATTCGGCTACACCTCTCCTTCCTCACCTCACATTCTCAGGCAACAAGGTGGGTATGATAATCATATGACATATTTCTTTGGGTTGAAATGCAATCCATGATCTGAGTGGCAATCTGATTCCTGTGCCTGCTCTGACTTTATTGTGAAAGTCCTGAGTGGAAGTTTTGATTTGTGTCCCCCCACACCCTTTGTCACTTCTTTCAGATGGTCGCCCACATGCCACTATTCTGTTTACATTTTGCGACACAATCAATTACACTTTTTGCTGAGTTTATATGGAGTATTTTGTTTGGACAGCTCTATTATTATATGTGAGCTGCTGTGAGCAAATGTTTTGATTTGAGAGTTCAGTCGCTGCTGACCAGCTAGCCTCAGCTTGTCACGCTTCCTGCAGACTGCAACTTCACCATCACAGTTCTTGGAAAACTTGTACATATGCCGCTACACCAAGCTCGCCAAGGCTGGAGAGCATACGCAAGGACTGCAGTCACCAACTGCAGGTAGCAGGCTAGCTGTTTAACAGTTCACAGCGAGCTGCTTGGCAGCGACTGAACTTTAAAGATTAAACAACTAAATATAGCTCATTTTAATGACACGATCTGTGATATTCACTGCGCTATTCTTTTATCAGGTTTACTTGTATTAAAAAAAAAAAAAAAAAAGCCTGATAACTTTAGTTTAAAAAGGATGACAAAAGGCAGGCCGCTGCCTTCTGCCATGTGTTGACTGACTCAAAATAAACCCACGTTGCTTGCCATGCATGCGTCAGGGAGGCTGTTGCTGATTGATGCGGTACACTCCCAAACATCAGTCAAATTCAGTAATTAACCACAGTAATTGTTCATGGTTACAATGATGATTAAAATTCAAACCATAATGCTGTCTGGCATTTCTAATGCAACATAGCGTGAATCCGGTAACCATTTCATCCCTAGCTGAGGCTCTAGCTGTGAACGTGGCGTAGTTATTGGTTCCCAAAATGATAACGATGCACATTTCTTTGTAATCTGCAGCAATGCTTGCAATCATTGCCTGCAATGCATTCAATACAGTCATGCTAAGTTTCCCACTTGTGCAATATTTTTACAATCAGTTGCATTGGATAGAGAGATTGAAGATCCAGAAGATCTTTAAATTTCACTTTGATTTCCAGCATGCTCCTGCTTTCTGTTCTGTAACCAGGCAACTATATTACAGACAGATATAATGTTGTACCCAGGAGGCAGGCAAGCCGTGGTAAAAAAAAAAAAGAAAAAAAAAAAGCATCTCTGTTCTCTGTTGTCTGTAGAGCAGCGTTGTGTCGTATTCACATTTATGCATGGACAGTTTGACAGAGCACAATTAGGAATAAGGGGTCAGTGCCACATTGTACCATGCTGTTGGCCTCAGCTTCTGATTCTGCTGACCAAGTGACTAATGAATGAAAACAAGCATGGAGGATTATTTTCATTTTAGCAAACCAGTTATGAAGCCAACTCGTCATGCCAGTGATCCTGTTGGTTGCAGCGGATACATTTGACAACTGATGTGGACTGTTATTGCTACGTGGGAGCAACGTCAGTGGAAATTCGGCCAAACCAGTCATTCCACATCGGCATTTTTTATGCAGTGTTATGTAAACGATCATCTACTTTGCTACCACTTAAAAGAATGACAAATCCCCCAGTCAACTCATCTTGTACACAGTAAAAAAAAGATCAAAGTTTCATCAAACTTACTTCTTCATCATACAGTATAACAAAAGGAGCCCACTAGCTAAAGTGACAGGTACATATGTCTAACATGACAGCATGCATCAGAGAGGTCGGAGCAGTCTTTCATTAATTCAAAATAGATGATGGACTTAAAGATGTTAGTTTCACCAGCAGCAGAGGTAAATACAGCAGGGGCCATAATTATTGGAATACTGAGGAAGAAAAAGATGTAGTGGCTGTTTTGTGCACAGATGAATTCTGTCTGGCAAAATAAGAAAACTGTAAATCAAGGACTCTTCTTCTACTGCTCAAAAACAAGTGAGCGCTTTCAGTATTTGTAATGGAGAGGTAATGTGCCAAACTCTAAACTCCCTGAGGCACATACACATTTTCTTTCTCATGTCCTCCCATTAATTTAGAACACTGACTTTTACATTCTGACATCCTGTGTCAGTAAAACAGTGTATTACAGCACAGTGGAGAAATCTGTAGCGCGCTGGCAAACACACACTAAGCTATGGCAGTTTTGATGTCTTTGCTGCAAGTCACAGATCAATCAAGAAAACATTATTTAAGAGGAGATGCTCAAAAATCCCCTCAGCTGACTGACCTGACACTGACACTCTCTGAGCATCAGCAGAAATCAAATGCTGCCACACAATATCCAAAGACATATTGTCACCCCCCCCCCCCCCCCCAACTTTGCAATATCTTGGCTGTCACATGTTTTCTGCACGAGGCCCTGCTAACAAACACAATCCATCAAGAAAGAGCTGCCGCTGTATGAAAGTGGACATGATTTACCGCAACGCCTCCCCGCTCCCTCTATAATCACTGAAGTTAATGTAATGCGAGCAGGCTTTTAAAAACTGAAATGGTTCTCTATAAATGTGGGCCGTCTCTTGACCTGCCATTTCTCCTCCTTCCCTTGTTTGCCCTCTCTCTCTTGCTCCCACACAAACATGCACAATCGCTTGCTCTTTGCACTCGTAGTCTCTCTTTCTCCATGAAATCTGGCTCTTAGCTGCTCCGCGCTTTATGTGATTCCCCTCCACTACAGCAGGACAGCCACTGCTAGTAAACTATCAGTGTTGCCTCTTTGTCCCTTTAGCTTTGTCTAAGTGGGTGTCAAATACTGTCCTCTTGCCACTTTTAAAGACACTCACCCTTGTTTTTAGCGATTAATCTGAAAATATTTTCACCTGTTACAGCCATTTCTAAGAAAACCATGCAATCCTGATGCATAATAAAGCATGGTTACTTGCCCTGACCTTAGGGCAGTCACAAATATCATCTCTCTTCTGATCAGCTTTCTTGTAAAGAAACGAGAATGTATTTTTTTTTAAGAAATGCAATTATTCCCTCTAGATTATTCAATATCCTGCTCCATGCTCACATAAGAAAAATGACTTTTCAATTTAGAAATATAAATATATATTATATTATTATATATTATATTATTATATTATATATATGACGATGGCTACAGAATTATGCCCGGATTAAAATATTTCAAGTTACTCAAAACTCAATACAATTGGTGTAAACTGCATTTTAATGAGAAATATATTCGTGAGCTGCACAGTGATTTTAGTTGCACACAGCCTCCATAGCTATAGCCTCCTGAAACCAGCAACTTGTATTTCATTTATATTTTGCAAAGTAATCTACATAACAAAACTGAAAAAGCAGCCTAGAGTATTTGTTTTTAAGATTATGTTGCTTGTTGTTGCATGACATAGTGTAAAATTAAGCGTTACAAAAGAGCACAGCGTAAACAGGCTATCGGGGAAAAACAAATGTTTTTTTTTTTCTGTCAGCACTTTCATCATTTCACAGGCGAGAAGACCAAACAGTCCAGGGTCTTAAAAAAATCTGACTCTTCTTACTATGTGATGGCCCTCCTGCTGCAGCTGGTTACACTAACAGGATGCCTCCACTGCATTAAATATTAATGTAAACATCTATTTCACATGAAAAACACAGCAGTTGAATTTGCTCACAGTCCAGGTCTGTCATCAGGTCCAGTTAGTTCAACATTTCTCTTGATCTGGGTGGAGTGTTTCTGATGTGTGTCAGGGGAGCTGTGTTTCTGCTCGAGCACATGGCAGATTTGGGGGTGGCGTGTGGAGAGAGAGAGAGAGTGAGAGAGAGGGATGTGTGTGTGTGTTGGGTTGGAGGTTGCCATGACGACTATGTATCCTTTCAAAAAATCTGTATGTCTGTGTATTTGCATAAAAGCCATTTTTTGAAATTTCTTCAGTGACATGTCCAGATGGATGAACATGCACATTATTGAACTCAGAACTTTCTCACAAGAATGACAACAACAGCAGCCACAGGCTGAAGGGAGAAGCATCCCAGGAAGGACACGACGACTCGATGACTCAGTGTTGGTTAATAATACTACAGTTGCTGACAGACCAGTACACCCTCCTTCTGTGACTATTATTAGATTAAATGTAAATTAAGTGTGTCTTTTCTACACGATATTACTAATACTACTTCTAATATGATGCATTGTGACAGATTACACTATTTAACAGTAGTTAAAAGTTTCTCCCTGTCCAACAACAACATAAAAATGCTTCTTATATGTTAATGAATCTAAATTCCAGCCCAATAATACAACACATGTGGGGGTGCAGTATATCAATATGGGGCTATACTACATTACACTGCCGGGACTATGACCAACTGTACATACACACAATTTCTGCTAAAATAAAGTAACAGTTGTGCAGAGACATTACTGTGACAGACGGCTCATTTACACAAATGCAGAACAGCAAGTGCCACTCACAGTTAATCAAATTTACCGCTAACGGTCACAGGAGGATCCTCTTTGCTATAAGCCTGTCATGTCCTCCACGTCAACGCAGAAAATAAATACAGTTTGTAGACTACGGAAAACTTCCAACTTCAAATTTCAACTTCTCTCCCCCTTCCAGGGCCACCTACATCTGCCAGTGTTGAAAAGCTCGCTCACTTCAGTCGTTAGTTCCAGGTCGCCATCTTTCCCAGAACCCCCTGCTCCTCAGGTGGTTCAGTTGAGGCACTGTTCACTGGGTCACGCGTCTCCTTCAATCATGATCAAAGCTAAAGTAGCCTGGATGGAACTGTTAAGTTACCTTCCTACCACCATAACATTAACCAAAATTTAGATTTGTATTTAATTCTTTAATTGTATTGTACTCGACTACAATTGTCAGTGCATTATTTGTTTTAATTAGCTAAAAGTATATCTAATATCTGTGCAAAATATTTCAAATAGCAACATAGTTGCTATAAATGTGCAATTATTAGTAACCTATAATTAACACAGTTAAAATGGCCTGATGTCACCAGATTATATTTTAGTATTGCTACATTCTAGGAAATTCTCTCTTTCTCTGAGTCTTCACAACTCTCATTGATCTATGATCAAAATCCCTTTTCCAAGAATTCTTGAAGAGTTGGTTAGTGTGTCAGTGTGAGCAGGACATTTCATATGTGCATGTGTGTGTGTGCCTTTGTTTGTCAGTGTCTTTGTGCAGCCTCCACGTTATTGATCAGTTCTGAGGCCTACTGCACCAAGACTCTCACATTAACACTGACTGAATATGGATCTAAAAAGGATGTGCCTTCAACGGCTGGCTGGTGTAGCTGGCTGGTGTAGCTGCCCCTGCGCACCCCCCCACCCCACCCCACCCCTCCATTAGTGTCAAGTGCCATCACACAAAAATATGAGGCAATCGAATTTTTCCGACAGTTATCTTGCCACATCAACGGAGGACAAAAAATAAGGGGGGGGGGGGAATTACAGATTAATCTCCCATTAATTATAAGAGAATTACAAGCAATCACATTAAAATGATGGTTTGATTTTGCACTGGCATAACTAGACCAAATGATTTTTATTTGATCTTGAGGGAAGAAGATTTCTTTCTTTTTTTTTGTTCAAAACAAAGATTCACATTAAACAGACATGAGGCTGTTACATCCTGTACATACGTAGCAATTACTATTGATGACAAACATGCTCTTGTATGTGCACAAAGGAACAGCTCATGCTTCCCCCAAAAAAAGACCAAATCAGGGCTCATAGGCAACACAAACAACAGGAGGTTGAGACACGCACAATCCAGACACACTGTGATGTTTAAATGGTATCCTGCTACTTCTCTAATTCCTGTGGTTCCCTCCACCCACCTGCTGGTCAGGCGCTGTGTGCTGTAACTCATCAGAGAAGAGACTAGGCAGGGTGAAACACAATTACCTTGCCTCCATCTGTCTGCATGCGCGCTCTCTCCCTCTATATTTGCACACATACACAAGACAGCCTCTCATCTCATCAAAACACACACACACACACACACACACACACACACAAACACAACACATTATCAGCCACGCAGAAGCCACTAACATCCAATGTTTACCTCTTTTCTCTCTCCCCCTCTCACCCTCCAGTTTTAGGGTGTCCCACTGTCATTACCATCATGCTGACCCCACTCAAAGCAATCTACACAACCCTCATGTCCCTCTCAACAATCCCAACATCACCATCACACAAATCACTGAACCTGGCTGCTGCCAGTGTAGAGGCTGAGCCTGTAATCCATGTGTTATTAGGGGCGCACATGTTTGCTTAACCCAGTTTAAGGGCAGGGTATTCAGCTGAAGAGCTGACTCTGTTGAACACCTGCGATAACTGCAGTGACACGTGGTTGACATCCACTTACTTCCTTGTCATTTTTTTGGAAATTTTAACTTTTTTTTTGCTTCTTTTAAATTTGTATAGAGAAAAAAAAAAAAACATGGGCCCTGTCTTATAACTGCTGTGTCCACGTAGTCAACAAATTGCGTTACTCCAGAAAAACTGTTTCCATGGTTTTGCTTGCAGCAGTTATCACTTCATTAGGCAGGCTGGAAAGTGCTTGTTTTGTTTTGTTTTTTTCTTTTCTTTTTTTTTGGACAGTCTCACATTAAGAGCAATACCTTATTCCTCAATGAGAAGCTTATTTGATTTTCGGCAGAATAGCAGAATCTTGAAAGTCTCTGCAGCAGCTTAGGAGTGGTGCGCGACTCAGTCCATTTCCATTCACTGATTTCACTGTGCATGCATACTGTACTGTACTGAAATCCTTTCTTCCTTCATCATTCACTGCCATTTGTCATCACTTTACAGGCCATTAAGAGATGCCTATGGTGCGCGGTATGCAATTGTTTTATTACAAATGAAAAAGCGCCAGAAAGCAGGAAATAAAGCTTTTGATAAGCCAACATTTAGCCCTGAGCTGTTGTTTGATGATTTATTTGCTGCACTCAGAAGACCATGGATTATCTAATGAGTCTCATATTAGCTCTTGGATCTTTATTTATAACATCACACGTCCTGATCCTGCCAGGGCTGGTAAAGCTCATACTCCATGACAGCTATATGAGTCTAGTGTTTCTCAACATGATATACTTATCCGCTGTGCCATGTCACAATGAATGACATTATGCATCCAGATTCAGACCCTTCCTTCTTTAAGATTTACTGTTTGAGCTTCACTGAGGCACCAAAGTAAAAATAAGAATAGGAGGTTGCTGAAAGGTATATGTGTTTGATCAATACTATATCTGTTTTCTATCCCTCATGTAGCCATTGAGTTGTTGATATGGCGGTGGATTAAATGATTTTTTAATAAACCTTTTCCACCCACACTGGGGCCTGAATTGTGACTCCTGATGTTTCCTTAAACAAGACTTTGGCGAATGAAACAGATGAGGAGGCATCACAGGGATCTGTTGATCGATACTTTCACATGAGCCATGACTGTGGTTATTTTCCAAAGAAAATTACCCATGATTAAATGTGCATGCACCTACATTTGTGTGTGTGTGTGTCTGTGTGTGTTTGTGTGTGTGAGAGAGACAGAAAGATTAGGCCTGTATTCATGTGAATTTGTATGTGTGCTTATGCGCAATTGACCTAATACATCAATCACACGCTGACAATAGCAATACAGACAAGCAGTCAGCGACAAATCCACTGGGATTCCTCCTCATCCCCAAAGCGCAGTGAATGCGACACTGGGCTGAGATTGGGAAGTTGGAGAGGTGGGGGGAGATACGTGTAAAATCACCTTGCCCAAGGGTATGGCCTGCACAGATCAATATCTGTGAGAATTGATGCCAAGCAGTGGCAAATAGGTACATGTATGGTGTGTGTGTGAGTGCAGTGCCCTTACAGAGACAGACAGGCTGAAGGTGAACAGCAGCTCCCCCTGTTGGATAGAAATCATTGGTGTGAATCAAATCAACCTGCAGTGCTGGTTTAAGGTTTTAAACTAAACTGTGACCATATCAACCACGAAACCTGACCACAGATCACACACTATCATATCAAGAGTGTGTCAGTAATAGATGTAATCATGTAAATTTCCCTGTGCAATGACTTTGCTCATTTCTGCTTTCTCTTGTGTCTTTTGGACCTGTCTACTTATTGAAGACATATCTACAGCATAAGTTTGGTTAACAAACAATACTCAACTAAGCATTATTTTTATGTTTTGGATGTGGATATATATATATATATATATATAT
>CM076661.1:18452124-18593871 GCA_038496675.1 Rachycentron canadum
GATGTGTATATATATATATATATATATATATATATATAACATTTCTGTCAATGGCTGAGTCCTAAAACCTTTATCTTTAAGTATAGAATAAATATTTCAATCTTTTGTTAAAAATATTCTTGGAATGAGCGTCTGTACTGTATCTTGAAACAGGGGAAAATAAGGCAGATTGCAGCACTAGAATCTAATTTTAGAAACAAACTGGTTTTCACTGAAAACAGGTTGAACCTGTGCACTGACAGATTTTTTTTATTTTTTTTTTCAAATAAAACTTAAAGGACTAAAATGATTAACCTGACAATAAATCATGTTTTATGAGTGTGATATTATCACACTCATAAAACTTCTGGATGACTATCAGTGGTGCATTAATGTATGTAATTGATGTTAATTTAGTTCATTTCCACAAGTGCTAACATCTGTTAAGGATGTTAAGACAGGTGCTGCTTTATTACCTAATGTTGAGGCCCTGCCTTGAGCAGGGTGTTAGAGGCCCTCAGGGTTACACTCCACACTGAGGACCTGAGACATAGACCTTAGTGGAACCAAATCGAAATTATACTATAGGCTGAGTAGGATTTAGTTTTAGTGTCTAACAAGTTAGAAAGTAATTGTCCTCCTTGGTTACAAAATGTTTTGTTGTTGATGAAGCAGATCAAACTAGGATAATTTGTTATTTGAATAAATTCATCTTTGAAGCACATAAATAAATTATTTTTGGAATTAATGACAGTTGTTCAGTGCAGACTTTACTCCACAGTTGATGTTCAGGTGAATTTAATGACACTATATTTACCTTTACATTTGTTATCAGGATATTATTGTCATGCTGTTATATTTCTGCTCTTTTTAGCAGCAGCTGCTTGTTAATTGGCAGATTATCATGCTGCTGTAGTTGTTGGTCTTCTGTCTCTGTTGGTCTGTTTGGGTTGATCACTTGGTGGATTGGGTTTAATTAGCCTTTGGTCTATTTGGATCAGGTCTGACTGTATTTGGGTTCCCTTAAGACTGGGTTTATTTTTTTGAAAATGAATTCATGCACCTTACCCAAGAAGACCCTACGTGAAAATCTGTAATTTTAAAACCTTCATTACTTCAGGTTTTGCGCCTCCACACCGGCAACATCGTGTTTTCAGGTTCTTTGTCTGTCACATTCTGGACAATGCAATGTCTCAGTAACTGCCTTCAGGTGGGATTTCTTCAAATCTGGCACCTCCTTGAGTCCAAGTGGACTCAACTGATAAGATTTTGTCTGGTCAAAATTCATTATGACCACACAAAACATGTATTTGGTTTTATCTCAAGAATTCACACTCTTTTTGCATTACCCTGAATTGATATGGGTGGGTAGTATCCCAGCAAAAAATGAAGAAATAAAAAAACTCGAGAGAAAGTGGGACGAGATGAGGGGGTTAGTGGGGGTTTCTGCAGAGAAGCCCATCAGGCTCATGCAGCCAAATGTGTATGTGATGCTTGATCTGTGTGCAGCAAGTCAAAACCCACCTCAATTAGTATATAGTAATTAGTATATTTAACAAGAGTCTTCAGTCCAGGTAAAAAAACCTGAGCGAGCAAAGCCTGAATCTGGCTTCAGAACATTTACATTTATTTTGTGCAAAATGTGCATTTTTACCCTGCAGACGTCTTTCCACCACAGACATCCAGCTAGTATTTATGTACAGCAGCACTCATAAAACCTCCACCCTGTCCTTGCACACCTTCGCCCCATTGATGCGTTTGATAGGTGCTGCCTTCGGTCTGACATTATTTGGCTCATTTTTCATCTTTTTCGCTCTCTCTTTGCTCATAGCAAACACAGACTGAGCTCAAGTGTGTGTGTGTGTGTGTGTGTGTGTGTGTGTGTGTGTGTGTGTGTGTGTATGTGTGTGGATGTCTGAGGGAGTGAGGAGTCAGGGGAAGAAAGCAGGAGGAAAAGCCTGTGTGTGAGCATGCATGTGTGAATGTCAGTCAATGTCAGTGAGGGTTTAAGTATCTGGGCGTGAGCATCTATACCTGTGTATTTATCTATGTGTAAGAAAGGTAACAGAGCGATATTTCACCCATCGTAAACTGCCTTTAAGTCAAGTGTCCTTCCTTGCCTCCCTGCTGTGTTCTGATTGAGTGGGGGGGGGGACTTAAAATAACCCTACTACAGTATGGCAGCACATATAAAAGGGTCCAGTGTAATCTTAAAAAACAAAACAATGCAGCAAGTCTTTCCGCACCAGTGGATGTGGCACTCAATGGGGAGTGCCACATCCTCAGCTCCTCTCCTCAGGTGGCAATTTTCATTGGGTTGCAGTCAACAAAAGACAAGCTGCTCTGCAATCTCGTGTGTGTTTGACTGATGGGCCTGTGCGGCTGCAGCACAATGGAAAGAAAAGCAAATTGAAAGCAGGTAATCACGGACATTGGTAGTCTATTCTGCAACTCGCACCCAAGAGACAAAAGTGGACAAATGAAGTAGAGGGCAGGGGAAATAATAATCAGAGTTGCCGTCCCTCCTTTTGCCATTAATCTGATATGGGCCTGTCCCAGAGTGGAGGCCGTTCACTGAACTATTTAATTTGTAGCAGTGGGTTTCCATCCTGCACTCCTTTATTCACACAGTAAACACTTTGAACGCCTGGGTTTTTCTCCGAGCATTCATCCTCCAGCTGCACTGTCAATGTTGACCAATGCACCAAATATTACCTATGCGCTTTCTCCGTCCCACTCTTTTAAATGATATGAAAAGAAGTTCCTCCTGTTCCTGCCGGTTCATTTGTAATTTTGGCGTTTTGGGAAGAGAAATGCGACCTGGGCTGCAGAGCAGTGATTAAGACCATATTGACAACTGAATTAATTCCTGATTGGCTGGCACGACGGTTGGCCTCAGTTCCCTTGCCTCTCAGAGAGAAAGCAATTCCCTTTAAAGATTTTCCTGCCCATTGTTTCCCCACTTCTTCTCTCTCACCTATGAATGAGAGATTTCTTTTTCGCTTTCTTTTTTTTTAAGTTGAAATCCGTCTCCAAGCGTGAGCTCATTTCCCCAACCAAAGGGCATCGAAGGTTGAGTCATATAATTCTACATTTGTCTTAGGAACACAGGGAGACAGCATATGAATCACTTTTATGGCCCCTAGTGTGCATGAACCCTTGTCGCTACAGCTGCTATAATATCTTGTCATTCACACAACGCTGAATGCCACTGCACCGCTGCCACTTTTGCTGTGAGTGCTTCCATGTTCCAAAGGAAGAAAATGATGACATCCCTCCTTGCAGTAATGATAACATTTGGAACCCAGGACATGGAGAAACTGGGTAAAAGGCTGTCAGGCGGGCAGCCATTGTCAGTCAGCTGCTGTCAAAGGAAGAGGGCAAAATGCCAGGACGTCTGATGCCTCACTGCATGCCACTGTGTGTCTGACAGCTGCCAGCGCTGCCCAAGAGCTGGGATAGGGAAACGTCATCTCGAGGTAAGCTGCCATGTCAAGGACTGGGACGGTGACAAGGTGAGCGTGCAAAGAAATGCTTGTCAACACAACATTTACAGGAAACGCACGCATGTTGGGACAAAAAGAACCTCAGGAACATTCTCATTGGATGTGATACTCGATATGAAGCAAACACACAAACACACATCTGCATAATCAAAAGCAAACCATCAAAGCGCGATCACTTGTTTTGTCATAACATGGCTCAACGTGCCTGGCTGCAGAGCAAAGCGCTTTCCTTTAACCTGCTTCAGTTACCAGGCTGACAGAGAATAAATGGTGACCCTATTACTGCTGTGGGAACATTGACCCTCCTAATACCCTGAATGAGAAAGGGTAAAGAGTTGGACCTGGGTGTTAAAGAGACTCTTAGGAATTCTTTCAGACTCACTAAACCGTCTTTGAAGGTGATCAAAATCAATATTCCCTTAAAAAGCGCTTGTGAAGCTATAGGCACGACTTTAAGGAAGAAAACAAAATATGAAAAAAAAAAGAAAAAAAAAAGAAAGAGCTGCATCTGGCAATTCAGTTCTTCTATGAGCTGGCTTCACTCAATAAAAATATCTCTTTATGCCCTGGTAAACAGTGCTGACTATCAACAGATACTTCACAAAACCTTTTGTGATCTATTTTCATAATTTATCAAGAGTGGTCTCTGAGGCTGAAGCACACATTTTTCAAAGCAGTTGATGAGGTACTATTAGATTCTCTATCCCGTGAGTGCCCTGCAGAGAGATTATATTATGGAAATAAATTACATTATGGCAAATGAAAGAATCCACTTTTATTACACTGTATGTGAAAGTCTAGGCATCAACAAGCCTTGAGATTGTAGACAACATACACTGCAGAAAGCTGAAAAATATAAATTGCCCTTGGTGTCCTGACACCCACTGTACTCATTCACTAAACCATTCACCATTTAACTCTTCAATGCTTTTATCCACAGCAGCTCTGGGCTTCTCCCTGCGCAAACTTTGCATACAAAAGTGCAGCTCAGCCGGGTCAAGTGAGGCATAACAAAACACCCAGACGTCCTTCTCTGCGGTGCCATGCTTACTTTACTCCCTTTGCTCCTGCCATCATCCACTCCAAAATGTGGGCATGTCAAGCTTTCACTGCAAAGTCAGCACGTGAATGTGTGGACCCGCAGGGAGTGTTGCAGTGAGGCGCGTGGAGAGCGGGCAAACCAGGACTGTTGTCTCTTTGAAGAGCATGGTGAGAGTGTCATTTTCAAATCAGCCCTTTTGATAGAGGATGTCCAGGTTCCCTTAACCATAAACTACCAATTAAATCAAGCTTTACACAGATATTCACGCTCAGTTATCATACAATGTGTACTCTGTGGCTCATTTACAGTAACTCATCAAAATGAGATTTTTTTTTTTTTTCACGACATGAACAGATTGTGTTGAACACTTAATTGCTTCTAACACTAATAGACATGAATCGTATTAAACTAAATAACTTCAGTCATCTGTTTATATTGTGACACCTTTGGAGGCACAGGCAGAGAAATGCATATTCATTTTTGTCTTTGGCAAAGCAGTGATTTTAAACTGTGGAAATTAGATGTGGATGGGGGAGAAGGGGTGGGGGTTGGGGGGGTTCAGCAGTCAGCTATAGGTTCCTGGCAAAGGCAATGTAATATGTGTTCCACATATTGGAATATAGCAAAATGAAAAGAATTAATCACCCACATTTGTTCCAAAATGTGTTTGGCTGCATGATTTATATTCTGAATCTGTTATGGGGGAAACAAGCATATCTTGGAGTTCTGAATGTTTTCAAAGCTGGCTGTTTACTTACCATCAGCAGGAATTTGAGGGTAAACAACATGCAGATGTAGAGCTTTAGAAATTTACTAAGCTGATACTTTAAACAATCATGTCAGCTCACAAACCAGCAATTTTCTGTGTTTTACTCAGCGTGTAACGCACACATGGACATGGCAAATGCTCATGAACTCATATGGCACCAAATGCTGTTGAGTGTGGAGCATTCGTTGCCACCAGCAACACATTAAAACAATCACTGATTCAGTTTGAAGAAAGATCCTCCAGGACAGCATACAACACTCCGCCCTTGCATTTAAATCAAGCTCCGTGTTTACTGAAGCGTGCCCGACTGACTTCCTCCTGCCCCTGGCACGAGCAGCGGGTGTCCCTTGGCGGGGAGCGAGCACACAGTCCAGGCCAGGACGAGGGATGCGGCTTACGCCACATCCCCAGCCACCAGCCTCTCACCAGGCCTGACCACCGACCATCTGACCGCCTTCTGAAGTGAGGCGCCGGCTCCTCTGCCGTGACGAAATCCTCGGTGAGAGTCAGGAGGTAAAACGGCCCTGTTGCCCTTCGCGCCAGCCTCGACAATCTGACTTGTCAAACAAATTGCTCTTAGCAGCTGTTCCCCAATCTGCCTGCTGAGCTGAGTGTTGTGCGCCGCTGCCACCACCATGCCCCAGTTCCCCCCACTGCTGTGTGTCTTCTCAGACACCATAAGGACGGCCATACGTGTAGCGCCCGTCAGTGGCGAGTCACCCAGACACCAATTCAACACGTTTGCAGTGAAGGACCTCTACTGTAGTTTCCAACTGGTGGCGATGTGACACAATCTGCTATTCATCTGAATGCAAGTATCTCTCAGACAGTCTGTACTGTAATTTATGTCAGAAAATGATACACTTGAGCTGCTGCAATTTGCATAAATTGTCCTTGCTCTCACTGCTTTGTTTCATGCCTTTACAGCAAATTGCCTGTTGCAACACAAATGAGAGGTTGTTGTCAAGAGCTGAAGTTGTGCATTTCAGAGTAACACTGACAAGATAGAAAATAGGAGTTAAAAGACAAATTATATTATACCGTCCTGCTGCTTCATCACGTCTATCATGTTTAAACAGTACCACAGAGTAATTGCAATGGCTGACAAATCAAAATTTAGCTAAGCTGGACATAGGTGTTATTACGTTGTGCCGCACTCCACACTGTCAACAACAATAAATGTCTTTCTTCAATAGATAGATCAGGAATAAGCAAAATAATGGAGGACCTCATAGTGGGACAGCTGCTAGTTCTCATTTTGAATCTCATGTATCGGCTAAATGAGTCCCAGTCTGTGTTTGTTAATACACTATAATGAGCTCCCTGAAGGACGGTATAGATGGATTTTTACTGCTCTAAGACCCTAAAGCAAATCTGCTTCCCTAACTGAACGTTTCCTCGGCTTGAACGTTTTCTGATGTATTCCATCTCTCTATCGCTCTTTTGTGTCTGCTCCTCGCTGACCTCTTCCTCCCCCGGTATCCTGTTCCTTCCTCCACCTCACTCTAATATCCGTTTCTGGTCCTCGGTAGCAGCCCAATCCCCCGCATCCCCAATTAATTCAGTTCAATTCAGTAGGCCTTACCGGCATGAGTGCTATAGCTGAACTATATTGCCAAAGCCTTAAGGATAATACAACTTAATAATGAGATGGGAAAACACAGATAAAATAAAGTAAATGAATGAATAAATAGGAAATGGCAAAACATGGTATAAACATATTTTGGTTATTTGTTTCAGATCCCAGGCCTCAGGTTGCGATAGCCTCGGCCCACTCTGAAAAGAATCTGCTGCCTTTCATCTGGTTTATCTGGATCTGTGAAGTTTGAGATGAAGACATTCATTTACTAAAGAGTTTCACCTTAATAGTATTAGAGGAAGTTCATCTCTGTCCCTACCTCACCTGTCCTGCAGTGATAACAGGCTCTGTCTTCTGCCTGTCCTTGGTCTGGCTCTATCTCTGCTTTCTAACCTCTGACACAGAAATGCTCTGCTAATCTACATCCATTGAGCCGGATGGAAATTAAATTTGTTTTGACATTTTGGCATCTTTTGTTGATTTGATCATTTGGTTCACTCTGATTGGTGGTTGGAGGGCAGGTTGAACAGTACTGGGTGTTGTTTATGTTTAGTTTATGTCTCTAGTTTCAAGTCTTCAATGCAACATTACGTTATTTTCTTTACAATATGGTCCCATGTAAAGAAAGATAGACCATAAAGCAGGGTATGAATTATGGTGGGGCTACCATGTCATTGACAGACTAGAGAGGGCGAGCTGCCATGAACAGCATAGAGCAGGTCAGATCCACCCCTCACTCCTCCTCAGCTCCACCTTCTGTGATGTCATGGTGGGTTGACATGTGTGCAGCACCTAAAATCTCGGTGAGTCTTTGAGCGTCAATTTGAGGTGTAACCAAAACGTATGTGTCCTCTCATGAAAGTTAATAGTGACCGAGTGGACCCCAAACTTCACTACCATAAAACACGTGTTTTTGTTCCTGGGTGAGATTTGTTAACTTGCTTTGTTTAAATTGTTCCATTTCTCCCAGATTTTTTATCAGTTTCCTCGTCAATTTCTCTTCTGATCATGATGTTGTTTTGTTAGATCATCTTTTTGTTTTCTGTTTAGATGTTAGATGTTTAGATGTTTAATGGCTGACTTATGATAAATATATTTTTGTAGCAGTGTCTTTTAATTGGTTTGGTTGAAACTATATAGAGAGAAATGTAATAATTAGATCAGTGATTTCAGGTGAAATGATTACAACTTCACCATCTTTTGTTGATTATACTGTTATTATCTCATGTACAGCTGATTCTATATTTCCATTTATCTGGCAGTGATCTGACAATGCACCAATTAGGGAGGAGACTGTGTCAGTGATGGCGCAGACCACGACAACAGTCTCAAAAGCTGAACACGTGGGCCTCCAGTCCCCTTTCATCCTGCCATTCAGCATATACAGACCTAAGAGATGCACTCGCTCTGTCTCCATTTTGTCCATTGTCTTGATTGCGTCTGTGGCTCGTGGTGGGAACGTGACTGTGCACAGATGTGGCTGTTGCCTGCAGGATCCACCATGTCAGACTCACATCCTGCCCCGGCATTTAAAATTACCTGGGGTCTGGCAATGTTGGATTTTAGTTTAAATGGCTGCACATGTGCAATGATCGTTATCGCATTTGGCAATATTTTGGTTTAACTTGAATCAGATGTGTGTTGTTTCTTTCTTTAGTTGTCCTTAAAAAACGTGATTCTCTACCGTGACGTGCTCTATGTTTCTGTTTGAGAGTAACCTCTCTGTTCAGTTTGGGGGACAGTGAGCTGTGATCTGTGTCATCTTGAGACTTTGTTCCTACAAATTCGACTCATTTTGATCTTTAATCCCACAGGTGAATTCTGGATCTGTGCTCTTTAGACCGGTGAGAGTGACAGACCATGGATGTTCCGTGAAGTAATAGATTCATTCTTCGATGTCTGTGTGGTTGGCCACTACTTTTACATTGGTAGGCTGCATCTCAGGGGGCAGCGTGACCTGAACCATGTTAGGCTGTGCCACTGCTTGCCCCATCTGTGTGTCTGATTTACAGTGGTTGGGGCTTTGCCTGGTAGGGCAAATATCCTTTGGCCTTTCCCATCTCCTCCTGTTTCCCTGTCTTTCTCTATCGTGCCTTCATCCCTCCATTCTCATCGCTGTTCACAGCCAGACAGCCTTTAACCAAAAAGGTGATGGTTAAGCCTTAGCTGTGATGGCTTTTGGCGTCGACTGAACTAAACAGGTGTTTAATGCTTAGTGGTGTTTCACATGGCAGGCTCTGGGCAGAGGGGGGATCCCACTCAGCTGATTTAATGGGCCTCAGCTGGGGCTGAGTGATGATGCACTAAAGATTTTCTGGCAAGGTAATAAACCAAGCAGTGCTCCTTTTTGCTCAACAGAATACTTTCACTGAAACGCTCCTATTTGCCATGTAATCATTTTTATTATTATAAATATAGTGCATTATCATTATCAGGGTGCACTGGAATTAACAACCTTTTCCATTGATAATAACAGCAAGAATGGCTTTTCTTAAAATGGCCTACATACTATACAGAATATAAACATCTTGTAGTGAACAGCTACTGTTACCTACAGTCTTGGGCTTATCGGTATGACGATAAAACTACAAGTGACTTTGTCCTTTTCCCCTAATGGATTATTTTTCTCACAAAAAAGTCACAAGAATCTTTATTTATGCAATTACAATTCAGCTGACAGGCCTCAAAAGATTCTGAAAACTTGTTAAAGCTCAATCAATTGTTCATCTGCTTGGGGGGCCTGGAACAAGGATTGATACTTTATTACTATCTAAACGCTGTCATAGAACAACAGTTATTTAAACATAAAAGAGACCAACCATGTCTCATAAAGATATATAATGTTGTTGATTTTTGGATCTGACACATTGTGCTGATATTGAACAGAACAATATTCACAGAAGGTTGTTTTCCACCAAAATAAACTGATCTTGCAGAACAATATCCATTTGTGGTGACTACAGCATTATTAAACTTTTGTTTGGTTATGTTTCAGTGCTCTCAGGTCTTGGTTAAGTTAAAGGTCGTGGTCTGACTTAATACAAGAAAACATTCTCCCTGTTTTCAGACTCCTGCTAGTTCCTGGTATAAACAAGTGAGAAGTTCACACGCTTTGCCTTTCAAATTTCCTTTGAAGGCAACTTTAAAAGGCCCCATATTGTGGTAATAATGCAATTGATTGTTTTGATTATAAAGCCTGTCTGAGTGCTATACTAATACTGGTATTAGTAGTAAATATTAATAATAATAATTTAAAACTTTGCCTCAAAATGAGCCATCAGCTAACTTTGTGATGGCCTGCTTAAACCAAGCATTCAACCTTTAAGGATTTGGTTCCTCCAAATGTCTACTCCAACTCTGTTCTAATTTTATTTGATGATCAAGACAGAAAGAGTGTTTAGAGTCTCTTTTCTGATTGGCTGATGGTTTTTGGTACTTAAAACTAGAACTGTATGTTCTTATATATAACAAAATTTGAAATAAAAGTGTAAAACATGGGCCCTTTAAGCATCCTCAGTTCTCTACACCAACCGGATAAGCCTTGTTTGTATCTTCATGTAGTGTTGCACTTGGGCCTACTGTGTGCAGACACGGGTCATCATGCCTCGAGCCTTGTTTTTCACTTTTATGTAGCAATACATGATGAATCAGTACAAAAGCTGTGGATCAGAGAGAACATTAGACAGACAACTTTCAATGGCCCGGCATACAGTACATGCTCTGGCTGTGACTATCTGTAATGATGTTGTTCACCTGACCCAGCTCTTAATGCTGAAAGCTTTCTCCTAAAAAGATGAAAAATAAAATCTACTCTCCAAAAACATTTTACACAACACTTGGAAGGAATTTGTCAATTTTCAGTAATGGACCCCCCAAAAAGCCAAAACGTTGATTATGTTTCAACACATCAGTGCCCGAAAAGCAATTGCCAGCGATTTACAGCTCATGAAGTTCTACCATATTGAGTGGTTCAAAAGATCAGAATTGTTGCTCTGAAGCAGAACACTTAGAGATCTTTACCGAGCTGCTGCTCAAGAAAAGCAAAGTCTTTTAAAGTAACAAATTATTTTTCCTGCATATCTTAAAAGTAGGAGGGAAATGTATTCTTCCCACCTCAAACTTTCTAATTTTGCTGCTTTCAGTGTTGTAAAATATCTGAGGTGATAGTCGTGGAGCACCGGTCGACACCTGTTTTTCTATTGTGGAAAAGGGACCTTATTTCATTGAATTCCTCCCATCATTTTTTTTTAGACACAGGGGTGAAAAGTGCCCCAGGCTGTCATTAGTACCCTTCCTATTTTCCAAAATGTTCAGTCTGTGTCAGCAGTGTTTTCAGTCATCACTATGTGGAGAAAATATTGCAGTGGCTGCTTTATAACATAAATGATGGGCGATGTCTCAAAGCATAGCCTTCAAAAAAAAAAAAAAAAAAAAAGAAAAGAAAAGAAAAAAAAAAAAAGCCCGACCATTACGTTTTTCATCAGTTCTCTCTTCATGCTTGTCACACCTACCAGTCAACTATTTATCACGATCCGCTGCTTCTTTTTAACTACTATCTACCACACTACCATGTTTTATCATCTATTTAAATTGGTGCTGACAACCACAAACTGGGCCAAAGGGAAACAGATTAAAGACTGACAAGAAAAGTTCAAAAACGCCGCCGACAAAACCTCTGCGGGACTGAACGGTGCGTCTCAGCAGCAACATCGCATCTACTGCATCCATTTGTTTGTCTTTGGCTGCTTCAAGCTCCCTCAGTAAATCAAGGCTTTTAAAATCTATGTTAAAATGCTGGCTCCAATATACATGCGTGTGATGTGTCCGCGTGTGATGTACATCGCAGTTACCACTGTCATTCATGATTTTTATAGACTCACTAGCTGGAATCCACTGATGGAAATTACAGCCATGGATGCCAGCGATGAATACATCAGCAGAGTTAGTGCTGTGTTATGTCTTTTATTTGCACTGTTAAAATGCTTTCAGGAGGAGAACGATGCTGCACTGTTGAATAATTGCTGACTTTAGATAGAAAGTTGGACTCACAAACCTTTCACTTTGGTGACTCAGCACGACAACAAGACGATTTCGTAGGTTTGTATCCGTTGTGCGTTTCTAAAGGTGAGTGGGCATCTCTACCATCGTACCCCTGTGCAAAGTGCAGCTTGTTACTTCATTAGGGGTGAGGTGTAACAGTCCAGTTTTCTCCTGTGTGTAAAATAGAATCGGTTATGTTTTAAGCCAAAAATCCAGCTTTATTCCAGCTGTTTTTGTTCAGTGGTTTGTTGAAAACTGATGCTACAGTGGTCCTGAAGTGTTTACAGAGCTCAGCTGGAACCTATCAGGGGCTGGTGCTTTGTTATCAGACATGTGATTAAAGCAGTAGAGGGCTCATGTGGTGCTATTAACAAATGGAACGTGTTTACGTACGTCTACTTCAGTGACATGTTGTAGATCAATACGGTTAAGAGAGGAGCCGGTGTCTTCTCGATGTGCGTCATGTTCAGCTGAGTGTCTCAACTGTGCTTATGTTTTTTTTTCCACTCAAATTAGTCGAAATATTTTTCTTCTTTTCTACTGTTTTTCTTCGTACTGCACCAAGGTATTAAAGTGTTGAGGGTGTAAGAGTATCCCTCATGTCTCAGATGGATGCCCTCTCTTTTTTTTTTTAAATTTTCTATTATAACTGTTGAATTTGCAACATTTGAGGAGAGCTGCAGTAAAGTGCCACCTGGTGATGGTTTTATATGGATTGTTTCTATTTCTAATGAGTGATAGAGGAACATGTGCAGTGAGAGTGAATGGGTGAAGCTGTGATTCAGCACGAGTCAAAAGAATCCAGCTTCTTGACACCATGACCGCAGTCACTCACGCACCGTTGAATTGTGTAAATGTGTGAAAAAGGGACGACGGAAGTTTTGTTGCTTGCTTGCTTTCGCATCTTTCAAGAAGCATTCACTGCAGGTGAGGATGCACATAAAACCAAAGCTGTGTCTCTTGCCCTCCCGTGCTGTAGCATCTGGTCTAGTGCAGCTTCAAACTAAGTGTTGTTTCATCTCACCAGTCATAGAGCATTATTGCAAGGATAACAAATCACTGAGTATGCTGTTTTATGGACTATGCTATTCCTCTTCTGCTCTAACTAATTTAGCAGTGTATTATACCTGGGAATTGCTGTATTAAACAGCCACATGCTATACAATGAAACTCCTGAACTATGCCTCAGAAACAACACAGTAATTCTAATATAGCCTAGTAAACTTGAAAAAAATTATATAGCCTATAAATTGCTTCTTTATCCTTGGTATTCACACCCTCCTCCATACCTCGGCACATCTAGTCATGACTCCGGGGCTATTTCTGTCCCCTGACAACAAGAGGAGATCGTGCAGAGTGTGCTGTATGTGTGTCATGTGCAAAAACCACATGACGTTTGACCACTGCCACCGTTCATACCTGTCAAGAGAGGCGACAGGGGTTAATGGGAAACTAAACTGCAGAGCCAGGGAACTTCTTGTCCGGGTTTCAGGGTGAGATAATGAGGCTGCCTGTCAAAAGTAATTACAGTTATCAAATCTGTGAATAAGGTTTCCCATGTAAGGTTTCATGTGATGATGTATTATTACAGAATGCCCACCATATATCTGACACACACACACACGCATACAAGTGAAGGGTTTTCATGATTTTCCTTTTTTTCCCCCCCAGACATGCCAAAATAAACAAACAAATAAATACTCTGCTGTCACTTTACTCATCATCTCATTTATACAGCAGAGCCAGCTGTATAAATGTTTACATCCATCTTAAGGTCTCTTCAAATTTCTGAAGCAACGAGGACAAACCCACCTCTGGCGCGTGCAGGGGAAAGGAACGGCAGGTGTTATCTCCATAAAGGTTTTACAACAGGACAGAGTGTTGTCATGTTCCAAAGGTTTTATGCAAGAACATAATTGCCCTGAATAATGCAGAAGTCAATCAAAAGATTTTATCAACCATATGCAGCTAAGGAGTCTGAATATTGTTGCTGGAAGATGTTCTGCAGATGGATTTTCGCAGGTTGGGCCGTGGGAGAGGTTCCCTTCATTTACTCCAAGGTGGCGGGAATAGCACAATGTGTCCAAATCCCTTCTGGTGGTGTTGGCTGGCTGCTTTGTTTTTATTATGACGCCAAACTTAAGTTCGCTATTCTCTCTTGGTCTCTCTCCCTCTGTGTTGTCGCCGTCAAACTTTAAATTCTGTTCTCCTCTCGTCCTCCGTCAGCTGTCATTCCAGCATGTATTGCTGCGACCCTCCTCCACCGCCATCCGCCTCTAGTCTTCGTATCCAGTCTGAGGCCGAGGCTCATCAGAATCCTCATCACATCCAAATCTCCTGTTTCTCTTCTTCCAATCATCATCACCAGCACCAGAAGCTAGACCCCCCATGGGGTTTCCTCTCCTTCCCACAACCTCAACCCCTATTCTGTGTGACGACATCACAATCGGGTCTAAACACCATAGACTCACATCTCTCACTTTTCTTCTTTTGTCTTGCGCATTGAAATAGATGTTTAATCCACTCATGAGTGAAGACTCATAAATACACCTACAATATCCAGTGCTTATCACTAAAAATGCAACAATCAAAACTCATTAGTTGATCTTCACGAAGTGTTAATGCTCAAACCTAATGATGCTAATGTGTTTAATTTGGACTGTGTGATTTAATCAGATTTGATTGACAGTGGCCTGCCAATATAAGCAAACAAGTGCAATTAACATGTTTTTCAACCAAGACTTCTACTGATACCTGATCAGTAATGTCTTTTTGCCATGAAAAAAAACACTAACATGGAAACCATGATAGTGTTTGCTAACACGGTCTCACTGGTGGCATCTAGCTCCATTTAAACACACATCGTGTATTTGTTGGGTCTTGTTGTGTGTTAAAATACACATTTAGTGGTTTAGTTTGTGTTTTTGGTCATGGGATCTAATCAGACAACAATAAATAAAATCACTTGTGTGGGTTTACAGTTTACAGTGAGTAAGTGCTCAGGGCTTTAAAAAGGCTTGGTATTTTTCTTTTAAAACATCTGGCCGCTGCTGTTTTTAGGCAAATGTTACTCCAGCTGGAGCAAACTGTACTTTTATGAGGAGCAGATCTGATGCATTGAAGCGAGGAATCATGTCCCTCAGGTGCTGATTGATGTGTTTTTAATATTTCGACAGTAATGGATACTTATGTAAATAGGAAATATCAGGCTTTGGATATACACACAACACTGATTAGTATGATGAGTTTGTTGTTGGATTCTGAGCTTTTCTTGAAGCACAATATCAAAACTTTATCTTTAAAAACAGAACTTATTTGAAGCTATGTTTTTTTACAACTAGATATTATACATGACACATAATGTGAATTTGCTTAATTCATCTTAGTTTTATTCTCAGTCCCTTTATCTTCAGAGTGTCTTCGTTGCCATTTCTCTGAGTTAAACTTGGAGCTCTTTGACCTGCAGGTAAATGACTAGTGCCCTGCCTCTCTGTTATGACAATGCCGTTGGTAAAGCATTGCACCATTTCCTTTACTGTCGTCTGCAGTGGTGTTCCTGTAAATTGTTCGGCCCCTTTTTAATATTCATCTCTCTTTCCATCTCTTGCATCCTGTCTGTGCATTCACACAAGCGTGGCCATGTGGGCATAAAGCACAGCTGCTCCTAAAATACACACATGGCATTATTGACCGTTTTGAAATCGTCCCTCCCTCAGCCTCTTCACCAAGGCACCCTGAAGTGCTTTGCTTTTCTTTTTCAGTGCTCTCATAGCATCCTCCAAACCTCTTTTGGTCAGCAGAGATTTTGTCTCAGGGCGCTCTCTGTTTTAACTCAGAAAAACAAGCTCCCCCTCATTTGTCAGTGTTCCCTTATCTCCAGGCACACTGTGTTCTCCAGGACCTCTCTACAACTCAGGTTACTTGGGTGGGTGGGGTAGGAGTTTTTAGCAATGTGGGCTGAGGGGGGTGTGCAGAGCCAGGACACCAATACCAATCACTTCTTTGTAATTCCACATTCCAGAAACAGACTCTGTTTTCCACCATTATATATTTCTTTCCAAATGCATCTATGTTCTATGTTACGAAGATGAAAAGGTCCATTAGTGCAGCCCAACAGCCCAGTGAACATTGTTAGATCACACACGCGTACACGTACGTACACACACACTCACTCCGTCGGTTAAATCTCTGAACCTTGCACGCCGTCAGACAATAGGAAGTCCTGGAGGGATCGACAGGAACGTAAATCAGGCAGCTCTCAGATCTACAGTGAGAGCAATCTTATCTGACTGCAGCGAAGGCACAAGGGCAGGGTGACACCAACATCATGTCTCCGGGCCTTTGAGTGAGACGCGAGTGTTGAATCGTCAGCTTTTTGCCTGTTTATATTAATAGACCCAGAGTTCCTGTACACACGTTTCAGAATTTGTATTCACAAAAACTTTAATGGACTCACAAGAGACAATTGGGAGACTGCGGGGTGCAGTATAGCCAAGCATATATTGTGATGTCATGAAATTCATTGATATAGGATAGGTTTACTACCTCTGTTTTCTGTAGAACTGTCTCCCACTGTAGCATTGACGCTGTTGGCAAATGCTCAAATAGCACTTCTCAGTGGTCAATGTGGACCAAGCACGCAGAGGAAGAAAAGGTGAGCAGGAAAAAATAAAATCGGCTCTCTAACCATGCTACTGGAACATGTCTCTGCACGTCTCTCAAAAACTGCTGGATGAATTAACAGGAAATTACACAAAGACAATGAATTGTAATGATTTAGATGATCCCATTGCTCCCAGCCCGACTATTTACAGTTACTGCCACTTAGCAAATGGTGGCATGCTAACATGCTAAGGCTGTTAGTATAGTGTATGTAAAAGGATTTGTACGGTGTGTGATTCCACTTAGTACATGTCCTGATGTAGATTTACAGGCTCATCATCTAAGTTCAGCTCAGTTTGCCCGTTCGTGAGACATATATGTATGATATAATAATAATGTATGCACAGCCGTTACTAACTAAATAATTCACAGTTCATCAGTATGTGAGTTGAGTTGTGACTGACTGAAGGATGACTGGATTTGACTAGACTTATTTCTATATATAACACACTTGATGTAAAATAGTGCACTCAGCAAACAAACTAGCCTGTTCTGCTAAAATGACTTAATCATGTCCTGGATTTGAGCTCCATATTGAGATTCAATTGTATGACTGATAAGTATTTAAGTATATTCTGTTTCTATAGAATATAATAAAAGCACAAAAATGCAGACATCACATATGAGACATAGGTAAGTCTCCTGTCTGCTGTTTCTCCTCCCATCACAGTCAACAGGATGACAATGACCCCATCAATCAGGCATGGGATGTCACTGAATGGTGGAGGGTGTCGCTGTCATTTCTCCCCGTGTCTCGCATTGTTTCCCCTCCCTTGTGTTGCGTGTTTGTCCCCAGTCTGTGTGTGAAGCCAGGCTTCTCGCCAAATTCAAGAAAGAACCTTGAGCTAAGCCAACGAACCCATCAGTTATCCAAGCTCACCATAAACTGCCTTTAACCTCTCTCTTACCTCCTGGTCTGTATTTGCATTTGGGTTCCAAACTGAACATTTATTTAAGTCAATCATATGCACTGGTCATATGCACGCAGGTCACCAGATCTCAACCTGATCCCCTATGGGAGATTTTTTAGGTGGAGAGTTCTCCACCACCAGCATCAAAACACCCAGTGGGTGAATGTCTTTTAGAAGCAGCAGCATTCAGGCACTTGTAGGATCAATGCCAAAGAGCACTGAAGCTGTTTGGTTACACGTGTTGGCCATCGACACTTTATGTTGTTTTTTCTTTTAATTAACACCTGTCAATGTGTGTGTGTACACATTTATAAATATATATCTCTCACACAGAACTTGCCTGAAAGGACTGCTAGTCCAAATGGTAATAGGCCTCTGGGAGGCACAATAGACATGCGGACATCAGAGAGTGTGACTGATATGAACCTTTCTAGCAGGATTGACACCTTCATCACGTGGCAGAGGAAAAAAGGGGGCAGCATAAAACCTTTCACAGAGAGGAGAGACTGGATTGTGAAACGTGTCATTCGCACCACCATGCGCATACAACGCGTACACAGGTCAAGTTTACAGGTACAATCACGATCAAAGGCTGAAGAGGTGAGAAAATGCAGGAGAGAATAACGGAGGAGAGACAGAGTGGGAGAAATGTGAGGAAAAGCTCAACGCAAGGCCGCCATCCAGCAGCCGGAGCTTTATCTGCATAATCCAGCTATCATTTACACCCACACATTCGTGCCTGGCCAGTTGACACATTATGGATTTACACGGAGGATTAGGCGATGATAGTTTGATGGTGATGATGGAAATTACGACAAATGCAGTTAATGTTGTTCGGTAGAGTAAATAATATCTGCGAACACTGGTCTCAGACAGATTGAGTCCACTATTCAAAGCCATTATTATCTTACAGTAAATAAAAAGGACCTCTTGGCAGCTCTACTGTGTAGGGTTTTAAGGCATGAAAGAAAACAAGTACTGCTCACGTCCATTTCTTCTGCTACTTCTGAAATAAAAATTTAAAAATTGCGTTACAAGCAAAGAAGATTCATTCAAAATCCTACTCACAGAGCATCAGATTATCATCAAAATAAACAAAAAGCGAGTATAAAATGAAAAGTACTCTTTCTGCAGAAAATGGCTCCTGTGTATATTATTATCTATGTGACATTATTGTTAATACTTATTTGCAAGCAGCGATTTAATGTTGTAGCTGGTTAAGATCTGGTTTTCATTACTTGTCATATACAGTAAACCTCGGGAAAGAATAATAAAACATTACTCACTTTTAGTGTAACTGTTAACACCTCGTGTGGCAAGAGATTTGATTTTTTTGTCACAATGATTTTTCTAACCATGTATTGTACTGTTAACGCAAAAGCCCTGAGTAGCAAGATCCCGGTTTGACTCCCAGGCGGCTTACTCCCCAACACTCTATCTCCATGTTTTCTGTCTCCCTTCAGTGTGCTTTCCTATAATTGCATAAAAATTGAGGTTGAAATGAGGTTTGACTGTACTGTAACTCGCTGTATGCAGGAACCAGCCAGTCGTCCTGCAACTGGTCCAGAACGCTGCAGCTCAAACTCCTGACTGGGTCCACGGGGAGGGATCGCTTACCCCTGTCCTGGCCTCCCTCCGCTGGCTCCCAATTCATTTTAGAATAGATTTCAAGGTTCTATTCTCTGTTTTTAAAGCCCTTAATGGTACAGTACCCCCCCATCACAGACCTAGACTGGATGTGTTTCTGGAAAGCCCATCCATTGAGTTAGTTAAACAATCCCCCACATTTTGACCTGCTCCCTTGTCTTTGTTGTGCTGTTCTATTGTCTGTTGATCTTCTTAATTCTCTGTTTTTATGGTGCTTTTCTGGTGTTGTACAGCACCAGCAGTGATACTTAAGTAAAGTCTCACAAGCTTGATGTATGAAATTGATATTAAAGGACAATGGACAACTATAACTATGTTGAAAAATACAGCAAAATTAAAAAGTTGTAAAATATAATTTTCCAAAGAGGCGTGTGTAATTTGCTTAATCAATTATGTAACGTGTTTGGAGAATTAAAAGTTAAATGCAATTTAAGAACATGAAGGTTTGGACGTTTGGGAAATTGAATTAGTTCTGCTCAGATTTGTCCCTGTTCATGTGCCTTAATGGGAATAAATGAAATTACACTGCAGTTATATATGGGCTTCTATAAGACTACGTTTTATCTTCCAGTGCGTTGTGAAAGGGCAATGATTTGAAATTGTAAGCACAACAGGCAGCAACAAAGTCTTATTACCAAGCTAGAAATTGCCATTAGAGCATTGGATAAAAAGGCAACATTGTTCTGTCCAAAACACACTTGCTGCCGCTGTGACGACAGCACGGAGGTAGCATCATTAACCTTCTGCAGATTGTCAGGGAAGAAAATGCCACAGGAAGGCAGTTCAGCAGACATCCACATCACAGCTGCTGACTTTGCTTCCACTTACTGCTCAAGGAAAGGCCCGGTGTGAGTGTCAGAAAAAGAATTGGTGGGTAATGCTGGGTCATTAAGCACCTAGAGCACACACACACTCACAGGCTGCTGCACTTGTCAGGACCACACCTAACGCTTCATAAAATGTCCTGAGTCTGGGGGATTTTCCTTATATTTCTGTCCTTGTAATGAAATGTATTCCTTATTCATCAGAGCAAACGCATACAGCCTATAATCGCAAACACATTCACATCCACACATACGCACACATGCACACACATTATTGGCCCCAGCTGTTTAAGCAGGCAGTCATCCTCACTTGCCCTTCTTTCAATAATTCATTTGGTCCAGCGGGGAGTTTGCCGGCATTATCCCAGGCTGGTATCTACTGCGGGGCAAAGTCTTCGTCTTTAACACAACATGTGTGTGCATGCCTGTGTATGTGTGTTTGTGCGCATGCCGTAACGCACAAGTGTGCCTCCGGAAGTGAGAAAGAGAGGAGCGAGGGTAATAATGACAGCGGGGGGGAGGAGGTGGAGGGGACTTCAAGCGGTGGATGCGGGGTGGCATGCCGCGCCACGGTGCCACACGAAGAGTGATTAAAACAACGCCTCGGGTCAGCGGTGGATTGGGACGACGGGAAGAATGGAGACAGCCAATCACCATCTGCTAACAGTGTGCTGACTTTGCCCGCCCCTGTAGTTAAGGAGACACTCCTACAGCCCCCCCCGGGGTACATGGCAGCATGTGGCCTACATTTTTAGTCACTTTACAGACACAAATGTCTACGTACACATACCTTTAGATACACACCTCATCAAGAGTGAGTCTGGTTTTCCAGGAGTGAGCTTCTTTGCTAATCAGAGGTGTTTGTGCGACAGTAATCATATGTATGTGAACGCATGCATGCTTAGTGTGTAGGTCTATACTCATTTCCATCAAAAAGAGGAAGAAGGGGGCATTTTGGCTCTGTAACTCATTAAGAGGATGAGGTTCCTAAGGTTCAGAATTCAGTCCAGCTAACTTTAAAGAGGATGATGAAAGGGTCCACATTTGTAGAGTTACACAAGTGTGTTTATGAGTACATGTAGCATGTTACTAATTGCAAAGTTATGCAGAGTTTGTAGCCTGCACTGTTCTGTATGCTGCATTTTTGTGGGTATATACAAATGGCTTTCATACAGCCAAGATGGGAGATGGCAGCCCTTCATGTTGAGGCTGAAGGGGAGGATGGGAGAGCACATTGTGTTAGTTTAAGGAAGTGTGCAGAATTATTTCATACACGCAGTACGATGTGCACCTTGAGATTGTCACATCTGCTGACTTATGTCAAACTCCAGTCCTGGCACACACACAGTGACCCTGAGAGCACAATGGGAGTTTTGTGTGAAATGTTTGTTCAGATAAAGCAAAGTGTGATTAATAATCCATTAGTGGGAGACGTGCCAGCGCTGCAAAGTGAATGAGCTGCAACAGTACAATAAGGTTAGGAAGAACATATTGAGGGTAGAGTAGGCTGCATGCGTGATGTGTTTGTTCCAACGGATTTGATCTTAGTTGATCCCTCAGTGGGGAGCTATTCATAAAACATCAAAAATGCACTATTTCGAAGCAGAAATTGTCTCCTTTGTGTGCATATAAGCAGTGTCTGCTGGAGCTGCCCGCAGAACTTCATGCTTGACTTCTTGATTTGTAATGTAACAATGCAAATATTCCGTTCCTGAAAAACAAACAAAAACAAAGATGCAACCACAAACAGCAGGTAGATGGTGGACTTTGAGTGAGCTGTGTAAATACAGAAATAACAGCAGCGAATCAAGACCTGACATAACTTTTCATGCAAGAGAGTGATATATGGTGTGTATGTGGTATGTATGAAAACACTGCAAAGAGTGAGCTGGGTTCAAGCCCAGCATGCATTATGCAGGAGGCAAATGCTGATTTACAGTCCATCACAGGGCAAACAGCCAATCATATGCTTTTACATCATTAACGTCCAAATAATTGGAGCCGAACTGAGCCTGACAAGCCAAGTGTAGGAGCAGCAAACAAATGCTTGCAAAGGAAAGCAATGCAAACTCCGCGCCTGCCGGTAATTACCGAGCTGAAATGAATGGGAATAAATGAAAGAGTGAAAGCACAAAGCAGGAGTGGCAGCAGACTTTTGAGCAATGTTTAAAATGGAGCGTTAGCACCCTGGACAGTTTGTTAGCTGGTTCAACCACTGTTTCAGCACCACGGACAGCTGCACTGCACTCTGCTGCCTTCAGGGCCACGGGAGGCAGCGTGTACGCACCACCACAGCTATCCTCCCGCTTCCAGGCTCATTACCAAAACCAGTCAGCATAAAATTCACTATCAATTCCTGCATCATAGACAGCAGCAAAAAAAAAAAGCCTTCACTGTTTGGCTATTTCTTCACACCCCAGCACCAGTCGCAGCAGATAAATAGTTCCCTTTTGCCATATCTTATCACAGATAAAACTGAAGTTCTACTTTTTGCTTCTGCGTTGCGAGTCTGGCGCCTTTCTAAGAAAGTACTGAATGTGGTTTAGAAGGATCAGACAGTTAAATCAGGTGAGCTGGTGCTGTGATAAAAACAGTCAATTGTACAAATTGGCTCAAAGACAAAGGTAAAGAGTGTTTTTCAGCACTTTGGTGCCCTAATGGACCATTTACCTGTGCTCTATTATAGTCTTTTACAAAGGGCCACCATTAATGGTAGACAATACATCTGGATGCGTGATAGATTTCAGATCAGTTTAGTTACATTGCACTTTTTAGCCTGCGTGTCAAAGGAATGTGTGTCTGTGCAGAGTACTGTGTGTATGCCAGTTAACTTTTCAGTTACGTGCATGCATATAAATCTGTGTGTTTGTTATTATCAGTATTGGGAGGACAACTTGTTTTCTGCTGAAAGGAAAGGGGAATGTGTCTGGAGTTGCTGTCTCTTTTTAACCAGGCTGCTCCCTGATCCGTGGAGTGCTTGGGCTGCAGTATTTTGGTGGGCAGAGTACAATGCAGGTCTGAATTCTGTCCACAAAGCAGCACAGGTCTGCAAGACCTGGCTGCACTATTGATTGAACTTCTGAGGCAGCCCTTCCAAACGTGAGGGACATGCTAAGAGTTGGCAGGTAAGCAGGAGAGGAGATAGGAAAGGCACAGAAACAAAGAGGTGAAGTGAGTGCAGGGCCAAGATGTATCCCTGTATACATGTTGCTCAGCTGAGAGGGAAAATGCATGGAGGCTCTGTGTGTGAGTTAAAACACATGGCTGTGGTTCAGGAGAAATGACTTGCAGGAGCCTGTTTAAAGCAGGTCATATAATGCATCAGACATGGCAGTGGCGCATGAAGTTGAAATCGGATTTCAGCGCGAGCTACGACACACAATGTGAACGTAGAGATGGTGAAGGTCAGCCCGAAAACGTGAGGAGAGATTGTGCCACGTAAGACATTCCCCCACTCCACACATCCAGAGTATTGTCAAGGTCTACCAAAGGCAAAATCAAAAGTGAGGCCTGGAGGCGGCATTGAGACACAGACACAGACTCTTTTCTTTGGGAGAAAGCAAAAGTTAACAAAGGTTCTCCTGCTGTATTTTTTGGCAGATCAGGTTGAAATATGAAGGAGAGGAAAAAAAAAAGTGAGTCAATGTGCAATAAAATGTAGAGCAAAGACCATAGTTTTAGCAGTGGAAAAATAAGTCTACTTCCCTGAGAAATCAATTTAGCTTCATTGATTCTGTTCCTTTTATTATTTACTGCCTCTCAGTCAATGGTTCTCTCAGCCCCTCACAGAGAACAACGATGTAGACTTCACCTCTGGATTAGATTTTATTCTCGGGATGGAAACTGTTGAAGCTGCAGAAAAGAGCAGAGGTGGCGAGAGCGGGAACACCGATACAATGTTTTCTAATTATGATACCATTAATTATTGATTCTACAGTAGATGTCTTCCTGTGATGTTCCCGCGCTGCCCACATCCTCCTCTCATCATGTGGGTTATGTTATATCAGTGAACAATGTGAGCAACAAAGACTAGCCTTCAACTTTTTTTTTTTTTTTTTTGTTCTCTGCTCAGGATGACTTCACCTGAGTCCTCGGCCAAGTGCATCAGCAAGGTCACAGTCTGGGGTGCTACACAACGAAATGTGCAATTTCTAAGTGCATAGTGATTTTTTTTTTTTTTTTTATCCTTGTAAAAAGCTGCTAAGGCCCAACTATGGTGGCTGGTGTTGTGCTGCGATAACTGACCCTTAAAATGAGTGTTGGACAGCTGGGCCTGCAGGACTGGTTGTTATTCATTATGGATGCTGAGCTGAACACTTCTGAGTTTTATTTCTTTATTTTTATTTTGGTGGTTAATACAAGTTGTCCTGTGCTGGCTGTGCTGTTTGACTTCCTGTGTCTTTTTTTATTAAATGAAAAATCATTATTATTATTATTATTATTATTATTTTTTTGAGCAAAAGTGAGAATTTATTTTGATAATTTTTCTACATTTCAGTGAAATAAATGCCCCCAACCAAATGGTTGAATTTTAAACAGTGAGGCAGATTTTACTGCTATTATAGGAATAAATCTAAATTAGGGAAGAAGCTTAAATGAAAGACTTGGATTTAGGGTACACAACTCAATTAATGAAGTCAAAAAAAAAAAAAAAAAAAAGAAATGTTGGGAGGTTGAAATAAACGTTCTTTAAGATGAGAATACCTTTACATGCCTGGGGAAAGCCAGAATTGAAAAAGTGAACATCTTTTGCATTTTTATACCACTGCCTCTTTGGTTTGCTTTAAACTCTAATGTTTGTTGTTGCCCAGGGCACAAAGTGTTTCAGGAATGACACTTACTGGAATTAACTGCTCTGCTTTTAGTTTTTTTTTTTTTTCCTCTCTCTCAATATTGTTACTCAGTGCCATCGCCTTTCTTTCTTCTTCCTCCCCTTCCTTTCCCAGAGGTTCACAGATCCTTGAATTTAACATTATGCAGCCTTCTAAGCTGCTCCACTTGGGTTCACTTCTCATCTCTCTTCCTTTCCCTGCGAGTGGGTCTTCTCAATAGCATGTGCTGTACATGAGGAAAGAGGACATATGGAAATTAAAGGTACTCAAAGTGGGTCATTAATTTTCCCACAGCTCCACTGACTTATTTACATCACTAAAATATGTCACTGAAGAAAGCTCCATATATTGAGGTCTAATCAGACATGTCTGAAGGATTGACGAGGCAGCAGCCAACAGGGGGCTGAGCCTCTCTTTGATTGATCTGTTAATTTCTTCTGCAAGAAGATTTCTTGCATGGTTTGACCCACTTTGATATATGTACTCTTTTGAACCTGCAGGATATTCATATGAGGGCAGGAGGGCCACCAGAGAGAGAGAGAGGCAGAGAGAAAGAGGCTGCTCTCCCAGCTTGATTTCCAGGCCCTCAGATTTCATTCTCAAGGATCGATTAAGCTTTCCTTTCGACTCTCTTCACTGCATTGGTGCCTCTAAGCGCCCGATGGGAAGCTCAGAGCGAATGTTTGGCTTTTTATCCCCATGTTTTCACAGCCAACCCCCGGCTCGGAGCACTGAAGGCTCTCATTCGTTTCCTGACTGAGGTAAATATGCAGGTCGGTGTGTTTTGCCTCGAATCTCTGGTTTTCCTCGGGAGGGAACTGCCAACCCCCCAGCTTACTGTCGCAGTGATGAAAGGGAAACAAATGCAGAATGAGTCTGGGTTACAAGAGTTGTTCAGATCAGTTTGCCCTGGGTGTGTGTTTGGGGAGAAGTGTGTGTCAAGGAACAAAGAGAGTAGCAGAGGAGTGGAGAGGGCTTCTAGAGATGTGATGGGGACGTAACATAAAAATACGTTTACATTCCCGATACCCTTAAAAAGTGACTTTTTAGCTGTACTAGCTATCCGACCATTGCTAAGAACAGCAGTGTCAAAGTGTCCAGGTAACCGTGATGCCCTGAGTTTGAATCCTGTTGACTTTGGTGACTTTTCTTGTAGCATCACCAGCAGGTCAAAGTTTAATAAAGTTATAATGTGAAACATCTCAACATCCACAGCACTCACATTCCACATTCACCCATTCACACACATTCAAACAGCACTTTTTCCTACACACGTAGCACTTTGCCACCATATTTATATGCTGATGATACATCAGGGGCTATTTATGGGTCAGTTTCTGGACCACTTGCCCAGCCATGAAGGACACTTCGACCGGAGGAGTCAAACCACGTCCTTCTCATTGGACGACCTGCCCCTAATTTATCCAGTAGCTTGGTTTATGACAAAATACCTACAAAACTTAGGCCATTCCCTTCAGCCTAAGCTGCTGCCTGTTGTCTCTTATAGGTAATAATTACCAAATGTTAACATGCTAACACACAACTGTTGAACATGGTAAACATTGCAGTACCTGTTTGCACCTGCAGCTATGGGATGCACAGTGGCTCTCTAAGCTCTTGTCCTTTGGGGTGTGCAGCAGGATGGTGCAAATTGTCTGTCACCATCAGGCTCTTATTAAATGCCTCTGTCAGGCAGAAAGGCTTTTGGGAGTTATGTATCATTATAGCACCAGAGATAATTGATAAGGACAGATTCTGGATCAGCACTTTGGAGCAAACATGTGGCTGCAGTAGATTTCTGGAAAATGTGTGAAACGTCATGTCAGTGTGTGTGTGTGTGTGTGTGTGTGTGTGTGTGTGTGTGTGTGCGCCCTGGCTTTGCGCCCCTGGCGAATATTAGTGTTACACATAGTGTCACCTTCAAATCATACATCAGTCACGCAACATAAGCTTAATCGTGGCCCTGACTGCAGTGGTTCTACACTTTGTAGGCAACAGTTCTCTGGTTGTTTCAGTTTGAAGGACAGAAAAACATCTAACGTCCACACTTTAGATTTTTAATAGCTTGATATGGGCTGCCATAATTCAAGAGGTTTTAGTGTTTTGAGCTCCTGTTCCACGTGCTCCTTTTTAACCTTGAGCCCCTGTCCCTCTAAAGGTCTCTGCGCGGCCCTGCTGTAGACCACTTTGGTTTCAGGGAGTGATTTGGGAGCTTTGACTTTATCTGAATATCAATGAAATTTTTAGAGACGTTGTATCCCGCTGGTTCATTCAGCTGATGCACAATATCAGATGTGTTAGCTCACACATCCGAGCTAGAACTCAGATGTGTGACTTCTAGCTGTGTTGTATTGTATGTATGTACTCACTGATAAATACTTCAGTAGCACGTGGCGCCCACTCCTCCAGAAAAATATTTCTCTCTCGAGCATCACTCATTGATTGCTGCGCAAAACCCTGTGGAAACTTAAATGGACTCAAGACATTTTATTTTTCTCTTGGCAAGAGCTCAATCTAAAAACTACACAAAACGCAACAATGGAAACACGTGGGTCATTTATTTTCAGAATCTGGGAGCCTTGTCAACAACAGCCGGCCCCTTTCAAAAGCCACCAAGCTCCCACTCCAAAGTTTCAATTACCATTTTGTAAAACTGGGTCAAGCGAAAAGGTTCACGCATCAGACACTTTGAAAAAAAAAAAAAATCTAATTTGTGCGGACCGCCTCATGTCAGAATCTGCTGTAACCGTGTCACGCTGCCAATATTACCGTGTGCTCACAGCAGTGTTGCAAAGAAGAAAACACATGCAGGCACAGTTGGTGGAGGCGTGCCTATTAAACCCAACTCCTTGCTGTACTGACTTCCTCTTCAGAAGGAGTAGCCAGCCAGAGGAAAGGCATGCTGGGAGGAAAAGGCTCCCTGAGGTAGCTCGTGGCGAAGTTGATTACGGCACATCTTGCCTGCACACATGAACGCGCAGACCTGAGTTTGGAGCAAACAATAATAAGCCAAACGTGGTCATGTGTAATGGAGGAGGAAATGCTGGTGGCATCCATGTCTGGAGATAGATCCGGGGCCAGGCCTGCTTCACCCGCTTCACCCGCTTCACCCTGCCACCAGATCTTTTCGATAACATCTACAGTACATTTGTTTGCCAGCACAGACAGATGGAGAGAGAAAGAGAGGATGATGGAGAGAGGGATGGAGAGAGGGAAAAGACAGAGTGAATAATCAGAGAGAGAGAGAGAGAGAAAGAGAGAGAGAGAGGGAGAGAGAGAGTAGGAGGCTGGTTCATGGGGTTGCTGCTGTCTGTCTTTGCTGGCAAGCGTATTTATCCTGATGGGGAGGTAAAAGTCTGGCAAAGGTCTGCAGAATGAAGCCTGTTGGATGTGGTAACCAGGCAGCAGCGACTTGATTTCATGGGAGTTCAACAAACGGTTAGAAAAATGAGCGAGAGATCAGAACAGAACAGCTTCACAGGCTGAGAAAAACAGACAATATGAGTTGTTTCAAAAGTCTGCATAAACAAAGCACAAACTTTTTTTAAGAGCCTTTTGTAAAACCACAACCGAAACGCTGCGTGCCATAAAATCTTTTCATTTCATTATCTTTTCAGGCAGCACCTGTTAGCAGTCTGCTCATGTAACTGCTTGCTGCATTAAATCCCCACGAAACAAGCAAATCATTTTATTGTGCAGTGATAATACTATAATCGTAATATAACAACTTGTGTGAGACGATGCACTTAAATAATAAACCCCTTGCAGCGACAGCTAAGATGAAATATTGACCAACGTAGACAGAAAGACAGATGTGTTCTGATTTTCATTGTTGATTTTTATCCCCAAAAGTTAGAACCATGTTCTTGGAATGATCGAGAAACACCACAGATATGGAGCATGCTCCTGTAGATGTATTAAGGCAACATGCTGTGAAGCAGTGGGTGGTTTAGAAAACATCTCTGCTCAAATAAAATGCATGTGGTGCCCGTAATGAGCTGCACCCAACTTCTTCACCTCTTCACCTCTGGATTGGGATACTGGTTAGACACATCAAACAATCTAATTACCCCAGCAGCTTTATCAGGTCTGAGCACCACTGCAATATGTTCTCTGAGCTCCCCACTTGTCCATATCTCATGTTAAATTATCTCCAATTGAGATAAAGTATTTCCCTGACAGATGTCAGTCTAATTGAGTGTTGCAGCTCCAGTTGGTAGGATTGTTGCCTGGCTCCGTCTCGCTCTCTCTCTCCCTCTCTCTCTCTCTCCCTCTCTGCCTCTGTGACGTTACGCCACACGACTCGCACAGCAGCACAGATACACCCTTGTTGTTTCCTCTTTTATTTATTTCCTCTTGTCTAGATGCAGCAGCCTCTGCGACACAATGCAAACAATTTCTCAGACAGATTAGTGCCTCCGTCTCCCACATGCTCTCGTGTGGCATGAATTTTGTATGTGGTTTAGCGCGCCTGATGCTGTTTGCCATCACCACGCTCATCACTGTCCACTCATCCAGTTACTGTGTAAAGCCCTGTAAGTAAGAATCAGTGTGTGTCCATTAGATCCTATCAGGTGGCATTTTCATAAGATACAGTGTGTTTCTGCTGGGTCATGCTATTTGTAAACATTACACATATTGAATTATTGTCATTCAGACAATGCACAACACCTGCACTCATCTCTACTGTCCTTAAGTGTCTGGCCTCGTGCCTGACTTTTACTATCTTATATGTGATGTTTTATTATATAATTGTTTTGCAGGTGTACACATCTGTCTCTAAGCCTGTTTTGTGTAAGTTTGGAGATGTGTGTCAAGGAAACTTCAGTTTATCATACTGCCAATAAAAACACTAATGGTAAATCGAGTGGTGGTCTTTAGTTTTCTCTATATGGCAGCAAATCCACTGAAAAGACAAAAAACAATATTGAAATGATCCCACTAATGACTTCACTTGAACACCTGATGGATGGAGCTCATTGCTCTGACTATTAAAAACATGCCAGTCAGCCTGACTGACATGCTCCTTCCTCACTAGAACCATGGAGCTTATTTTCTCTCAGTCCTGTTGCCATAAATACTCACTGGTGAACCAAATCTGTCCCCAACATAAGCACAGTTTACCCCTGCTCACTGCTTAAAACTGCAGAAACACAGAGAGGCCCAGGCCCGTGTTCAAACCCAGAATCACTGCAAGGCAACAGTACCAACCACTGCACCACCACAACAGGTTTATTCATATTCAGTAGGAATCAAATATAGTGCCACAGACAGGCTGCTAAAGTTCAGACAAATAATGCACTATTCTTTCACTGCAGAGGACAAGTGTCAACCCAGGGTGATCATCACACAGTAGCCACCCTGATTCACCCCCTCCTTTATGGTCTATTTTCCTCTAAATGGGACCATCATTTAAAAAATGAACATCATTTTGCATTGAAGAAGAATGAAACTAGAGACTGCGACCATAAACTCATTAGGAAAACATTTACTGAGCTAATAAATCAAGTGAGAAGTAGGGACATTTTCATATTGACTTCAATACAATCTGACTTGAGAATTTTTTTTTTTTTTTTTTATTATTATTTCATATCAACAGACATAATGGTTCAAAGACCAAATTCCTGGCTCATCTTTGACCTACTGTACCTGCTGTAGTCGTGCACAAATAAGGGATTACTACTGACATTTTGGTCTCAGCTTTTTTTATTTCAAATACAGCATTTTAGATATTAGTTAACTGTTGGCCTGTTTACAACCTGTCTGATGGCTCATGTCATTTGGCCCGCACACGCTGTTGTAGTGATGTCACCATGTTCCCAGAGCTCAGCTAGTGCAGCCAGATTTGATCATGCGTGATGGGGCAGAACAAAAATAACATCCAAGTTGAGTAATTCTTTAAATATCAGTATTTAGTTCATCTAAGTTCACATTGCATGCTGCCAAATTGGCTTCCACTTCAGTGCATCAAAGCCAGCTTTTAGTTCCATGGTTTGGACCTAAATAAAAAAAAAAAGTGTATGTGTAACTGCAGGTTGAGGTTCACAGTTGGAGGTCTGGCGAGCACCTCTAGAGCTGGCATTGTGCAATATTTGGGGATTTATCTCTCCTGTCCCTGGTCATGCACTACTGGATATTGTCTGCAATAAGAAACCGGGATGACTCATACTGACTGATTCCTCTGAGCGTCACACACTGGAGATCTCAGCCATCTATGATCTCTCTCTTCCATGTCACGGGTCTGATCAGCATTTGTAGAAACCTCTCACAGGCGTCTGCCAGTCACGTACAGAATATAATTTGCTTTTCATAGCGTTCTCTGACTCCAGGTGGAAAAGTAAAAGAATAAGTCTGGATTCATCTGGGTGAGAGACGGCCCAAGGTGACACATCACATTAAGTCAAATGCTAGGTGACAGGCTGGGTCGCAGGATGAAAGGCGACGAATGGTGAATGTTTCTCTTTCTCCCGTAGACGTCTGGACATCGCACATCTGACAGGTAGCAAAAGGCTCTCATTATTTTTGGATTAGTAATCTTTGCCTGCTGTCCAGCCACAAATACAAATCTGCCATTTATGACAAAATGACAAAATAAAAACTGCAGCTGAGTTATAATTACACTTGAAAATATCCTCCAGACTGACATATGAAGATGTGGGTGAATTTGTGAGGTTCAGCGATGAACAGCGTAAATGTGTGACTGCTGGAGAAAGCTATCATCTTGGATTTTTTTTGAGTGACCAGTTTGATGGAAGCTCATCTTTTACACCTCATGAGCTAAAGAGTAAATTGCCCGTTCTTTCACCAAAGTTCTGAATCTGTCAGAATGATGATCCCTTATTGATTTCATCTCTTGACTTGTGTGTGGAAGGTTTAATAAAACACATGTTGAATTAAATGTTTACGTCTCCCTTTTCGTTTGAATATGAACTACATTCACATTGCAGCCTTTGTGCAGATTTTCACATTTACAAGAGAATAAGACAGACAGTATTTGTAAAATCAACCGGTACGTCACCCCGGGCAGTGGTGAGGAGAGGCTTTGTCAGCTTTTATAGTGTGTTGCTGACAGAAGCACGCCAAAGCCCTGTCGTCGACTGTGCATTAAGATGGACATCACCCATACGTTTCTAGCTCTTCTCTTGATGCTCAGAGCTGGCTGCTCCCCCATTGCCATCTTGGCAGACTTCGCCCTTTACTCCTGGATAATCCAACATAAGCGAGGAGTTGGGGGTGAGCGTGTGTGTGGAGCTGAGACTTCGGTGTATATTGGTTTCTGGCAAACATACGCTCACCTCAGTGTTACTCAAATCTGCACAGCCTCAATTATGCAGATTCTTTTGCCTTGATAAACTTGAAATGTGTTAGTTATATAAAGTTTCACCCCCTGTACAGTACAGAAGGAGGAATTTAGCTATAGACTAAAACAATCTTTTGTACCCAGCTGTAAACATGGTTATTTCTTCTGTAAACTAGGAAATTTTAACATGGGAGTCTATGGGGACTGACTCACTGTTGGCGTTAGATGCTAGTGGTCATTACTACAGTTTTTTTGCACATCCATGCTTCATTTTCCAGCCTCAGATGTTGCCGCTTGAGGCCCGTGGAGCCCAAGATCTTCCAAGGTAATGCACATAAAATTAGTTATGTAATGTGCTTTTGAGTTTGTTCATTCCAAGTGGACGCTAACAAGCTAGGCTAACTGGCTTCCACTAAGAAGAAGTTAGCTCACACTAAATCCCACTTAATGTTTCTGTTCATTCAGGCATTTTTAACACCTGCTGAGTCATGAGCAGCTCCCACACACTCTGTGTTTGTCCTGCATTACATCACCCCAGAAAAGACGAGGCCTAACTAGTGTTAGGCCTCTGTCTTTCATGGATCCAGGAAATGGATCCTCAGCCCTCCACGCGTTACACCACAAAGTAACAAAGTCATCGAGTAACATATGAATGTGTAGTGCTCAGATTTACGATACTTGAGCGAAACACAAGCCGGGTTTCCATTCAAATGTAGCACAGAATTTAAGCTAATTTCCAGAGAATCTGCCAAAGAAAATGTAAATTCATCCACTACTGTTATGCAAATACAAGATGTGGTGTATTGAGATAAACAGCTGGTGCCACTAATTCTCCAGACAGAAGCACTGCAGAAGAAGAGGATGCAACAAGATGATGTAATTAAAAGAGTGGCAGTCGAAGCACAAATATTAAACCGGGATTAGGTGCGAATCTTATGGCTAGTGTACAAGCCATGGTGTAGTTATTATGCAGAAAATATGATGGAAATTTACCATTTATTTACCAGCGTGTTTGTTCCATGTATCTTCTTATTTGAGGAAATTTATCACGTTCTGCATATCGGTCATGATTTTTTTCGCTGCACTTTGTTACATTTTACTTTGACTAAAACATGCACTTTTCCAACTCAACCAAGGTTAAAAACTCTTTTTGGAATGTTTGGCTTACATGTCTGTGCACAAAGTGAAAATGTGCAAACAGGTGGATGGAAACGTACTTAATGGCTAACAGTGTTGTCCCCTCAGCTGTTTAACTGCCCACGGGGGCAACTAGAATTACTGTGATATTATGAACAAATTCAGTGCCCACTCACGCCGATATTGCACCACCAATTTTTTTCTTGACTAAATGACAAAAATGAATTTTAATTACAGATCAACTTGCTCTGAAAATTGCAGGGTAATTTATCAGGTACCATTAGGATTTTCTGATTTTACCTCTCGCGGTAGGTTGTCTGCTTCCTGTGCTCAGCTGTGCGCGGTAGGTGCAGACTGGTGGGACCTACTGTCCTCACAATATCTTTAGGTACAATACAGTCTATTGGGATATAAATGTAATGCAATAATATAGGCAGTTGCACAGCACTCACAGCCCTATCTACAATGCTGAGAATCCATTTGCCGTTCGGCCCTCTCCCTCCCTCCATTGCCCTGTTTCTGACCTTGTCATATAATGGAGTTGTGCCATCTTGTCATTTAGAATTGAACAACAGTTGTCCTTTACGGTGCTGCGGCCTGTGCATGGTGGGTAATCTCACATCTCTGAGTGCTCATCTCCTCCACCTGACTGACTTTGGCAACATCACAGCGGGACTGTGGAAACTGATCTAACAGCAGCACCTACTCCCCCACTCTGTGGCACGAAAACAACACATCACCCTCCTTCGGCTGCAGAGGAGGAAACTCATTCCTGATATTATCGAGTAATTGTTATTTAAAGGCTTCAGGAGCACTGCTGTTAATTCTGGATATAACCGCTTTGTGAATATGAGATAAAAAACTAACCACCCATACGACTAAGCTGATAATAACCCAGCAAGTAATTTGCAAACATGATGACAGAATGTGTAGTTCTTGTACTTTCTGGTGATTTTTTTTTTTTTTTTTTTTTTTCACCCAGTGACACAGCTTGTGTTCCACAGCAAGTCAATCGTGCAATGGAAGTAAGTGAATTTTTTATTTGAACAGCAGCTTTCGAGAGCAGATGTGGCAAAGTGATTCACAATAAAAGCATCAAAAACAAATATAAACAATATTAACACATACACACACACACACACGCACAAAAAAGGAACAGATTGAATAAAAGCAAGACTAAACAAATGGGTCTTTAGTTGCCTTTTAAAAGTGTCCACAGATCATACGTCCTGTGGGAGAGAGCGCCACAGTTTAGGAGCTACAACCTCAAAAGCAGAGTCTCCTTTTGTCTTGAGCCTGGAGCAAGGACGGACCAACAAACCCTGATCAGAGGACCTCAAGTCCACCCGGGATTATTTCTGTAACAAAAGCAGGTGCCTGACCATGCAAGGCTTTAAACCTAATCACATGAATATTGAACTGAATTCTGAATTAGATGTGAAGCTTCTGTAAAGGAATCAAGATGGGGGTTGCATGAGACCCTCTGAATGACTTCAGAAGTCAGAAGCTTGGGAGCGGCATGTCGGAGTGGTCCACGGATGAATTGCAGAAACAGGCGAAAAGCAAATTACAGTGGTGGGAGGATATAAACACATGTATAATCGGCTCCATCTCAGCGACGGACACAATAGGGATTGAGATTAGTAGTGTATCCTCGGCTGAAACAGGGGCGAAGCGAACCATTGACATGCTGGTTCAGACTCAGAGCCGGTGCCAGCAGAGACGCCTGGAGTCTCACAGCTCATGGACTCGAGAATCCAGAGAGAGAGAAAAGGAACTCTTTAAGCAACTCGCTCACAACAACCTGCTCCTCGCCAAGAAAATCCAGTCCTGCCCTCAACCTTTACACAACAATTAGTCATAAATGAATATAAATGGCTCGCCTCAGGATATTACTGCCCCTAACATTAACCTCAGCGTAGTAAAATCACACCCAGCCAGCCTCTCACGTCTTAGCTTGATTGTTGAACTTCAGAGTCAAATTCTGATGTAATTTTTGTCTGCAGCCATGAATAAGTTTGACCTTGTTAACAAGCCCATAACTGTGTGTTGTTCAAAGCCTCTTAGCTTCAGATTTACAGCCAACAACCGTTTTTGAAGCTGCAAATTATATATATATATATTTGCACACATGGGATAAACAAAAGAAGCTACATCTCTGGTTGTGTATGTGCGCAACCTTGTAAGTATGACACTTTGTCCTTTCTCCAAAGTCTTAACACATCCCACATCTCCTAGTTCTGAAAAATCCATTTCTTTCCAACTCCTTTGTCTGAAGAAAAAAGCAAAAGAAGTAATTTTCTCAATCACAGAATACGTTTTGTCCTGAATGTCAAATTCTGTCCGTCGCACAGTTACTCTTTTTAGTATTAAACATTATATTAGTACATGCTCTTTTAGGCAGGACAAAAAAGTTGGGTGATTACTAAAATTGGGGCCATTAGACTGATGTTGTGCTGTGGCCCAAGCTAAGAGAAGTCAGCCGTGCAAGAGCATTCCAGATTTGATGGCATATATAAATGATTTTGGATTCTGAGGCAAGTATTTGCTTTCTCTTTGCTCTGGTAGTTGGCTAAAGCGAACTTCATGTTTTGGACAGGGGTGGCCATATTCATCCCATGATAAATCCCCTAATGAGAGCAATGTTTTCCTGTCTTACAGCAACACCAATTACCAAATGCAAAGCTTCCATGATTAAAATGATCATTAAGCGTGGCTCAGTTTACCAAAGGCTTCTTAATGACTCAAAATGCAAAGACACATAAAAAACAATTCAGTGGCAGCCCCTGTCTTCTCACTGTTAATACTGGAGCAGTACAGTACAGTTATCTGATAAACAGCCGCCTCAGTACGAGTCCTCCAAACTCTAAATCTGCTGCAGTTTTTTTTTTTTTTTTTAAATTTCTGCCCTCATTGTTCTTACTTAAGCAGCACTTTGAAACATTTCCTTTAAAAGGCACAAATTTCCACCAAAAACATCCTCCTGCTCTCTGTGTAAATCGACTAATGGGCCATCATTTCTGGTCTTAAATGAATAAATTGAGCTTATAACGTCACCACCTAAGATTTGGATTAAAGTGCGGACTTTGACACTGAAATGGATAAATTATCCAAGCCCACAACTTAGCCTGGTGGACTGAAAAGATATCCTGCCTAATGCATGGAAATCAACCGGTTGTAAAACCTACAGTATCAGTTGCAGCTTATAATGAGCAGCAGAGTGAGCAACGTACCACCTCAGAGAGATTTTTGCAGTTCCTCTCTCTGGGCCCACGTTTGTCAGAGGAACAGATGCCTCTCTGTGCAGGAAGGCAGGAGAAGTCAGGCCCCACAGGTAACCATGTTGCACCATTATCAGGAGAGAAACTAGACGAGGTCTGACAATGACACACACACACACACAACTGGTATAACAATAATAAGAATTATTATTGTTGCATGGTGGCCTTTTCCCCTGCACTCTCTTTCTTATCTCTTTCTCTCTGTCTGTCAACCCAACCGGTCGAGGCAGATGGCCGCCCACCCTGAGTCTGGTTCTGCTCGAGGTTTCTGCCTCTTAAGAGGAAGTTTTTCCTGCCGCTGTCACCACGTGCTTGCTATCAGTAAATAATATTATAAAGAGAAGGTCTAGACCTGGAAAGCTGCTGCTGCTGCTGCTGCTGCTTGAAATTCATGAGGACAATAATTCCACTGAAGAAAGAAGCAAATATCAGCCATTTACAGCAAGAAATGTAAAGTGTTCTTTATCTGGGTAAAAACAGATTCTCTGTTATGTTACAGTACAAAAAAAAAAAAAAAAAAAATATTGGTATTACAGAACATTCTGGACTTAAACCAGAGCTGCCAAATAAAATGTAACACTCCCAACCCAGTTGGCTTTTTGCTTTTCATTGGAGCTTCTCCTTTGCTTTGTTTACTCTCCAAAACAGTCCATTATTTTTGAATAGCTGCAGTTGACACTGCTAGCAGACTGCCCTTCATCCTCAGTATATATAATATGGAAAATCCCCAAACACTCAGAAGCCACACAGTCAGTGTTTGCTGCATAAATGAAATAAATTTTAAAAAAGAGAAAACTGAAGAGCGGTTGGTCAGAACACTAAGACAGGGGCAATGGCCAGTTACCAATTACAGCACAATGTAATTCAGCCCTCCTCAAAGACAAGCGGGATAAAATATGTATCATCTTCCCACGGCCCAGTCTGCTGGACAGCCAGGAGAGGGGTCGGGTAACCTCCATACATCTGTGTATGACAGCAGGCAGAGTCTGACTCGGTGCCAGAACCACAACTCTCCAGGGAAATCATTTAGTCCAGAACTTACGCCCAGTCACAGCCTGCTCGCTGCTGATAAAGGGGGTCATCCTGAGCCTGGGTCCTGTCCTGCACCCTCTCCGCATCCCGTCTCAGAAACCCATCAGCCATACGATGATTAACTCACAGGAAAAAAAAAAGATTAAAGGAGAATAATATCACGAAAGAGGGAGAGAAGCAGGGGTGTGTAGCGTCTATGTAATCACACAGTTTTACTGACTGGGATATAATGGCTGCCTTTGAAGAAACAGCAATGGCCTGTGGTTTTGATGTAAGACTTTTATATAGAATCAGCTTTTCATTCATCTTTCTCCCAGTCATGGCTACACCCATCACAAGTCACTTCTGCATCGAACAGAGTATATTCATTATGATATTTACTCTGCAGGATGGAAATAATAACCCTATCCTGTTAAAGCGTGTGACGCTAGGCAGCATGTCAATTTGCACCATGTTGAAACTAATTAAGCTTTCAACATTGTCATGCCAAAGATAGCCTTCTTCATTTGGTCATTCATTAAAAATATGTTGCAATTAAGATGATCCATTATGAGCTTAATTACAACATTAATACTGACAAATCCACACACTGCAGCAGGATAAAAAAAAATGGAGCCTCCTCAAAATCACGGGAAAAGCTCCAGATAGACACAAGCGCCTGGTTCGACTTAAGACAGCAGATAATCAGCTTGTCAGGTGTCACAGATGTGTTGAAGTGCGTGTGCTAACAGATGCCAGCAATATATTTGCGTTGCACTGACAAACTTCATCTTTGGGAGGCGACGACAGTTTGTAGCATCATTTTTTCTGCAGCCGGCGTCAGCGGGAAATTGATAATCTGCCATTATCTGCGTGGGAGGCCTGAAATATGTGGCGCGCATGTGGGAGGAGCCACGGCTCCTGTTTAATGACCCGATTTCCCAAAGGTGCAGCGGTGGACGGAGGGGAAGAGAGGGGCCCGCGGACACCCAACCAATTAACAAGGAGCTGTGTAACCAGCTCGCTGAGGGGCACAAGACGGGTTAAACGTGTGGAGGGGAATCAAAAAGTGGTGGAGTAATTAAACAGAGTGTTTCGTGCCTACAACCGTATGCACCACCATTTGTAGCTGTCTCTGCTCTCTTGCTGATGACCCCACATAGAAATAATGAGCCTCTGTGTTTACACTACAGTAAGGCACCCTTTTGTTCCAGCAACAGAGGAGTAATTCCTGTTCGCGAATGTGATTTGGCTTGTTTGTGTTGTTACAGGGAGATCTCCTTGACAGCAGATGCATAATTACGAATCAGTAGAGAAATCACTTTGATAGTAGTTAAGCTCTTCTTTAAAGACAGATTAGGGCTTTAATGGGAGTGAAATCAGACTTCTGGAGCAGTTCTGTCTTAGGAGAGGAAGCATTAATTGGATGGACATGCAAAGGCCTTTCAACACCAGCACCTTGCATTTTTGTTTTTAGTTTGTGAGCTTATTATTTGCCAATACAATCACATTAAAAATCTGACCCTCGTGAAAGCAGACTGAAAATTACTTAAAACTAAATTACTGAAATTCTTTGTAACTTCTCAAAGAAGAGATAAAATAAAACAATCAGATGAAAAGTTGAAATCATGATCAATAAAACTCATTGTTTTTGAGGCTCAATGATTTACTGTTAGAGAACAGTAAACTGCTACAGTTTATTGTGGCTAATATATAATGATGGCCAGTGGTGATGCTAGACTCTGGGGGGCCCAGGGTCTAGCATCTAGCAGGGTCACCTCACGGGCAGGTGATGGGTGGACACTAGTTATAGAACATCTCATCACAGGCTCCACTTAGGGGGTTTTAGGGCAACAGCAGTGCACTACGCAGTGTCTTCCTGGGGGAATTACAGGGCTTTACAGTTGCTGTTGCAAAATGTGTCAGAAGGGCCCATTTTCCCTTTGGGGGCCCCAAGCATTTGCCTGGTTTGCCTCTCACAGTGGTGCTCCTCTAATGTTGATGTCAGCCCAGATAGCAATATGAAACCTCTGGCCCATTATACACCCTGCTTCCACGGCTGGAGTCTGGCCCATACACCTCCACATCTGGGTAGATTCCGGCTGGTATCCGCTGGTGTTGGCTGACAGTTGGCTGGTGTCTCTGTGTGCACCAGAATTGGTCCAGATGTGGAAGTAGCATCTGTTCATCAAGCTGTAGATGGGCCAGACTTGGACCGTGGAACCAGAGCGCGTACTGGGCCAGATGAAACACGAGCGTTTGGCCCATGTATAGGCCAGACACACTGCTATCTGGGAGGGTTGTGTCTCATGTCAGTGCCTGTTCACTATATTGTGCGCTGTAGTTGCTGCCTGCTTTTACTTGAGCTCCAGTGTTGTGGGTAAAGCTTTATGTTACATGTAGTTGACCTTAAATATCAAATATCCCTATGGAAAGAAATCAGTAGCACCTATTGTGTGGAAATTCCCATAGTTGAAAGTGTTACATTAAAAAAACAACACCTGTTAGTAATAAAACAAAGATATGAAGATTTGTGTGTTAAATTCCAGTCGACTGCTCACAGTAAAGTTTGGAGTGTGTGTTCTGGAGGGAGCACAGGGAAAAGGACTGATTTTGAACACGGCTTCTCTACTTGTGTTACTTTCACACACAGCTGGAAGCTCTGAGGTGAGTTCAGGCTGAATGGAAAGTGAATTTCAGCAGCAACACAACTGCATACAAAGTCAGAACAAAGATAAGTGGCACAGATAAATGTGACTCGGTCCTGAGCGCAGCCTGAGGTGAGGAAGCATGAGCACGTGCTGAAAAGGTTTCAGTTCTAAACAGAGAGACAAGAGCAGAACTGAGTTTCACCTCAACTTTTCATGCACATAGTTTTTTCAAAGTGATAACAACTAAATCGACAGTAAAAGTTGGGGACAATGTGGTGGTGGAAGACCCTGAAGACCCTCTGACATCAGGCTTTTGATGGCAATGGAAAAGGCTACAATTGGCATTCAGACCAAGATCAAATGACTCTCAGGTAAACACCAACATTTGTCGTCTCCGGCTCCGGTTGGCATTGATGGAAACACAACATCCGGGTGCTCACAATATCCAGACCTGTTACCTGTCCAGCACGGTGCTGTTAGACCAGAGACCCCGCGGCAGAGCAGGGTCAGTCGGCCCTTAGGTTTATCTGCCTATACCTGCTAATTCTGTTTGCCATAAAAAACTTAAAGAGAGGTGATATTTCAGTGCTGTTTTCATGAAGTTGTTTAAATAAACACGTGGAGTGTGTGAGTGAAAAGGACTGTGTGTGCCGTCAACTCTGAACGTGACTGTGCAGTGAAATATATCTTTAAGGAGCTGCAAATGAATAATTATGACTCCAACTTATCATCCCATTTAATTATTCACTAATTAAAATAATTGAATACCGTGGACTACCGACGTGAGGATTAGCTGCTGTGTTTATGGCTTATGTTGTCACGCTTGCTGAATCATTACTCAGGTGGCAGATATCAGAGTTTGCAAAAACATCCTCCAGTTGTTATTGCCTCTTGACAGTCTCCCCAGTCAGCAGCTTGTATTTACGGACTATACGGCATGCAGTGAATGCAGCATTAGAGGACCTAAGTGGTTCAGCTTGTTGAAATAACATATCCAATAGTGCAGTGTGCTCCAGCTTCGGGCAACGGATAATTGAAAATCGGTTGAAGCCTGGTCTTATTCCTCCATGATTGTTATTTTGTTGGAAGGATGTGTTTTAATCCCTTCTCTGGTCCAAGTGCTGAAGAGGCAAAGTAAAGCTGCATCAAACAGTCATCTATTGAATTTTTTAACAGAATCAATCACCGTGATAGAAAAAAAAAAAAAAAACACAAGCTCAGGTTGAAAAAAAAAGAAAAAGAAAAGGGAACTATCCTTCGGTGTTGAAATTCAAACTGCCCGCCGCCGCCGCACTGTACGGAACAGTGCATTGTTGCTATTGCTCCTTTGTGGCCGAGCAGGTGTGTAGGTGCCTCTTGTCATCTCACAGTTTTTTTTTTTGTTTGTTTTTTTTTTTTTTTTTTTTTAATATTTAACCAACTTCACACTGACGTTAGGAGCAGCAAACCTAAAGTTACACAGTGCAGCTACATGAAAAGCATTTTTACACCGATGCTCTCACGTAGGACAAATGCGCTGATAATGAAGCTGCTGACACCGCCCTTTACACCTCCCTGACATGTGCGCATAAGGTTTCCCCTCATTGCTCCTTGTTGTGCATGCATGGGATGCATGTAATCGCGAGCCTCATGCTTGGCTTCCCTGGAAACCCAGCGGAGCAGTAAGTTGGAAACGGCGGAAGGGGTGTCGTGTTTACGGCACGCTCCTCCTGGCTGTCGCGGGCCCCTGTGCTCCCGGGGAGGGCAGGGCAGACGTCCTAATCACGGCAACCTGGGAGTGCGTTGAGCTCGATTGTAATGATGTTACCAAACCGTGGAGGGTAGAAGAGAGGGAAAGGTTTAGTGAGAAGCTTTGGAACGCCAAACATTTTCACATGGCAGCCCAAGCATGATGCCTGACAAAGCCCTTCTTCTTTGGGACGCTGGCAGCCTTGTTTTGTCACTATTACAGCACACCCTTTTCACGTGTACGCCTGTATCGAAAGGAGCAGTTATTTGAGGAGGAGAACACAGAGACGAGGCAGGGAAACACAGATGGCGTGATGAGGCAACACTTACTCAGTCTGGAGAGCACAGGGATAAATAACAGCAAAGAATACAAGTCCCTATTCTCAGCTCTATGTTTCTGCTCTCATGCTTTAACAGAGGCTCCTTCTCCTCCTCGTCCCCCGTTTTTTTTTTTTTTCCCCCTCCTCATATTTTCTTTATCACACGGACAATTTTCTGCTTTCATGGCGTCTGTCTCATTTTCTCAGCGTCTCTTGTGCTCCATCTCAAAGGGCACAGTTAGAGCTGCGCAAAATTAAGTCCCCGTACTGCAGATTGATCCTCGCGGAGATTGTCCTATTTTTGACCCGATAGCTTTCAGGATGTTTGAGGAGGATTTAGTGTCCGTGGGTGGAGGAGAGGGGGGTGGGGGTGCGGGGTTACATTCATTGTGCCAGCTGAGTTTGCTTTCTCACACCATTCTTTTCAATCTCATGAGCTAATGGGGAGGAGGGGGGGGTTATAATTGGGAAAAAGATTTTAACATTCACAGATGTGCTTTGTGAAGTCAATGATGACCTCTGTGCAGCTCGAGAAGTGAACTCTGCCTTCACATTCGCAGGACGCTCGCTCTGATTCGGTCAGTCAGGGGAGAAATCCGACAGAAAAACACCTCACTGTACGTCTCGGCCTGCCTTGTCTGCAGGTCTTTACACAATACACAAAGTTCAAACATCTGTCCTTTAAGGTTCAAATGCTTAGTGACACCACCAGCTGAACCCGACTCTGGTTAATACACTTTGACGCAAGTGTCTGGACAGTTGCGTGTGACTGGCGTACTTTTTTTTGACCAGAGCTCTCAGTCATCTGCGGGCCTGTCTTGTGAAGCTGTGATTAACAATTATTTTCATTGTTGAGTCATCTCTCAATCAATTTCCCTATCAATCAACTAATTCTTTTGTCTATAAAATGTTCAACGAATAATGAAATGCGCCCTTTGCAGTTTCTCCAAGCTCACTGTGATCACGGCTTAATGCAAGTCCTCATATTTGAAAGGCTGGAACCGGAAAAGCTTTGGCATTTATTTTGAAAAGTAAGATTATTCATTTCCTGTTGACTCAATCAATTAATACGCGACTGAAGTCTGCTCTGGTGTAATATGCTATATTATTATATTGTCCTGCCACAAAATGAGCCTGGAGTCAAAATTATATGGCAGGTCTGAGACCAGTGTTTCTTCCAAATACATCTTATTATGTTGACGAAGCTGTGGAGACACAAGCGCTTCTCCAAAAACACCAGGGGAGACGTCATTTTAAAGAATTGACCATGTGTTTGAAATGTGTCACCGGCAAAGACTCAAAACTTTACATCGTTATAATGACCCTGGTTCAAATCCTCCGCTATTGCCGCTGGTTGAGGTGAAATGCATTCTGGGATTCTCGTCTACCCCTCGTAGCTCATACAAGTCAAAGTATCACTGATAAGAGCAAGAGGATCAGACCTCAGACTCTGAGCAGCACTATCATGTGAGTGATGAGGTTCCCACAACAACATAAAACACACGCTGGATAAGGACTAACTGCCTTCTACCAAATGCATGCTGGGACTGGGTAAACCTCCCGCCTCCTCTCCCGCTCCATTCCCAGAGAAGAATAATGGACTTCGGAAAACAATCGTATAATGAAAGTGTCAGTGAAAGCTCTCTTCCGACGCCACGTGTCTCTGTTGCGGTGGATTTCTGGCACATAAAATTTTTACTCATCATCTTCATTGTATCTGACATCAGATGCCTCTCGTCCCAGAGCTCCTGGATATTGTGCTTATTTTCTAAAGGTACATTCCTCGGGGTCTTTGACAGTTTTATATATTCAGCCATTCAGTGTTTCAGCTGGAAATTAATGCAGTCGCCTCTATTATTTAATCAATTTTCATGTTTATTACATCGAGCAAATAAGTCACACAATCAATCACCCAAGTGAGCTGCTGAGGAAATGTGCCCAGTGTGTAATATAGCAGTGCCTCTGAGTCTGAATGCTGTAACACATATAGATTATGTGATGTTGCAGTTGAAAGGAAAAAAAAAAAAAAGACTTTTGTGTATTTTGCACAAACCCAAAAAAGCCAGTTACCCCGAGAGTCCCAGCTCCACGTGTGGTTTACGTTGATTAAAGCGGCAAGAACAATATTTAATGGTCAGAACTGCACCGGCACATAGCTGCATATTAGATAAAGCTAATAAAACAGACACACAGGTGTTATAAAGAAAGATTAAAGCTGCTGAATGGAGATAATTCAGAGGAGGCTGTGTAAAAATGAGTACGTTCTGTGCTGCACAGTAAAATGAGGCCTGTGCATGAGCGATTTAACAAGATAGAAAATATCAGAATACCAAGAGGGGATGCAGGGAGAAACTGGGGAAACCTGAAACGTCTCTGGTGCGGCAGCAATTAGCAGCAGCCTGCAGAGTCATGCATCTTCATATAGGACTGGCTGAAACATGGATAGAAATATAAATGCAGCTCCCTATGCTGATCTTAATGTATAATTAACATTTAACGTTACAAGGCTTCGTTTATTTGGTTTTAAAAGATTTATGGCAAATTTGCACTTGAGTGAGTAGAGGAAGTTCAGAGGGGTGTGCCGCCTCCACAGACACACACAGACTCTGCCGGTGACCTCAACCGACATCACATCGTACCATCACGTTGTCACACAAAAGGTGACGTCTTATTATTATCAAGTCAAGAACTGAGTTTGTCACAAACTCCGTCGAGGCTCAGGCTAATGAAACTCTACTTCATAGGGTTTTAAGGCAGCACAGCCCTGCTGCTTCTATTCGACACAAAGAGGAACACTGGGAAACATTAGACCATTAGACAAAGAATTAAAACACTAAAACATTATTGAGCACAATATTGAAATGAATAAATCAGGAGAGCAGTCAGAGACGTGCACTTTTTCTGCTGGAAATAGCACTTTTTGAGTAGCTGTTGTAAAAGAGAAGCCGCTGACTGTCAGAGCTGGATGATAAAACTGATCGATATTCAATAACAGACCTGATGAGGAATTTGAACCGGTGACACCTGTTATTCTAACCTTCAGGACACAGCCAACGCCTGCAGCTAAGTACAAATTGTGTTGGCTACTGTCCTGCACACCACAAGGTAACACCAACGCAATAAATATAATCAAAATGTCATGTCAATGCATAAATTAATAATAAAAAAGATGCATTGTGTTTGACTTCCACACAGCAGCGCTGTTATCCTGTCGCACACTGAACCGATTCAAAGGTCAACTTAATTTTCCATCTATAGCCGATGAAGAGATGAACGTTTCCAGAAATCATCACAATCTCATGAATATTATTAATGCGATTGTTGTATCATTTGCATAATCGGATCTGCAGCGCGTTTGCCGAGTTGTATTTTAACGGGAGCAGATATTTATTTGACCCTGAAGAAACTGATAAAAATCAATAATGGACTCCTGCTTTTCTCTCAAGACACGCACACACACAAAGCACCGAAAGCGACGGCAACCTACAATCACGCCGAAGATGGAATAAGTTCTGGCTAATATTCCGCAAAAGGAGGCATAATTAGACATTTTATGGAAATCTTCAGGACACTGCGGATATTGCAGTGCTAATGAAACTAAATAACCTCAGTGAGGTGAGCGGCTAAAGCTCGCACAAGGATCGAATGACGTTACTATTAAAATATTGCACGCTAAAGAATCCCTAATGCCTGCAACTTCAGTGAAAATAATGTTCATAGAGCAATAAGGATGATGGTTTTTTAATGCTGCTGGATATTTGCATATGTCTGTGCTTTCTGCTGACTTACTCACTAATGCTGTGTAATTATAAGTCTGTGATTACGCTCACACTGAGCCATTGTGTAGATTGTTGTATATTCCTCCCGACCCATGTGCGACACGGTCTTCAGTCCCTGCTACACAAGGGATCGCTGTGTATCCTACATTAGCAGGTTGAAGGCGGCCGATAAATGCAAGCACCTGAAGGTTTACCCATCGAACGCAGCCAACCTGTCAGGCACTATTGTCAAAGCGCTCTTGACACACAAGTACACTGAAGCAGCTAAACTTTGTCGCTTAGTGCTCTCAAAGTGTGATTAATGACACTTGATGAGGAAACATTAGCAGCCTATCAGAGCCCTAATAGATTGTTGAGTTGAGCTGAGTACACTGCAATTTAATGAGCAGTGGGTAAGGAAAACAACAAGAGAGAGATGATCAAGATGGAGCCAATTTGCACGTCAATGGCTGCGAGCGCCGCTGTAACAAGGACAACAAAAGACATGGATGAAGAGGAGGGGGGCAGGAAGCTGCAGCAAATTCTGTGTTTAATTAAAGTGACCCGAGTGTTTGTGATTGGGGGGGACACAGCCCTGACAGAGTGTGACAGGCACACACATTACTGTGAGCATGAGCAAATAGTGATTCATGGGTAAGTTACTAATTGACTGGCTTATTGATCGGCAAATTAAACTGTTAAACAGCAGTATCTGGCGAAAGCGCCGACCTCGCCTGCTCATTATCTCTGCTGGGGCTGTCTCACCGGACTCAACAAACACGGGTCCCGGATTCATTTTGACAGGGTTTTCGAGGCTTGTCTCAAAGGACTGCTGCATATCTATGCACCATGTGGCTACCTGCGCTCTCATGCTTCAGTAACACAGTTAATGGGAGCTTTAGCCATGCCAGACGAGAAGTGAGGTGTGGAGGAGAGTGTGGTCATGCTAATGCAAAAAGGAGTACTCGTCACTGGACGGACTGCCGAGCGTATCCCTCTGCTGTTCATTCTTCTGACCGCTCGCTGTTTGGATTCTAAACTCCCTGCTATGCCAACACCACGTGGTACTACTCTGGGAACATGCATTTACTTATCTACTGCACTAAAAATAATATCTAAGTTTAAGTATAAAAGTTTAACACACCACATCCCCCACAAAACAGTGTGGCAGTGGTCAAATTTGGTTGAGTTGAACAACCGGGTTCAAACTGAGCTGTTCAGAAATGGCTGTGATCGTTTTTTCTCCTGTGACGAACACAGAATATGGTTTATCATATTTTTCAAAATAAAAGCAAATTGATTCAACTGAATAAAATCTTTGCCTCAAAGTAACGAGTGCTAGAAATGCAGTACAAACAATAATACTCAAGTAAAGTACAGGTACTCCAAAAATATACTAAACAGTACTCAAGGAAATGTTTCAAAAGTAAAAGAGTTTTGGTGACAGTCATCTTGCGTCATCACCATCTGGTGTCTGTCAGTGTGTATTTATGTTCCCTGGAGTAAGAAAGAGCTCAATGTCAGAAATAAATCATGATCGCTGTAAACATCACAAACAGCCAGAAACTGGACAAAAAGAGGAGTCATACCGTATCCACTGCTCCCATCACCTTTTCAAGCCGTCTCAGTCTGGTTGTTTATTTCTCACGACTTGACTGCTTCACACCAGCCTAAGTGGGCTGATCTAAATGGGTAAACACGCACACTTGAACGGCGCCAAACAGGTTAAGTGGGAAAGCGTTGCGAAGCAGCCACATTCACAAACACCTCTTTACAGCAAAATGAGCGGTAGCAGCCGAGTTTGCCGGAGAGGACACACACAATGTCTCCACACGCAGTGACAGCGCGCGAACACATACACACACATAGATGCAGACACGGGGGAGTAACGGTGAGCCGCTACCTGCCGAGCAGCCTGGCAAGATGGACCCGTTGCGTCTCATTGGTGCTTCTGTAAGTGTCAGAGCTTCAGTGTGAGACCCTTCCATCAGTGATTGATGAACTTATTCCAGGGCCTGTCTCGCGGGCGCCGTGCAGAGCAGGTGACAGATGTGCTGACAGTGTTTGAGTTCTGAAAAACGTCACCGCTTTGAGATGGAGCGAAAAGCATGTTCACCCATGTGTTGTGTTTACATCAAAAGCAAGAAATGGATGGACTGCAGAGTCATTTGACCCAGGTCTGAATGCTGATGGTGGCCTTCTCCATTGCCGGCAAAAGCCCTATAGTGGGTCTCAAGGTGCCAGTATATCTCCACAGTTTACCCCCGCATTGCGTCACACACTGTTGTTTGACATCTTGTGTGTACGTCCGCAGGTCTACATGAGTACAAATTGACTGTCTGTGATGGCAGGCTTTACATCCCATCATAAACAAGTAGGGTCGTTTGGAGCAGCCAACACGTCGCCCTCAGATGAGCTCAGATCGCACAGGAACAAATTTGTAAAATGCTAAACATTTGCATGAAGGGGGAAATCAGAGGAAAGCTTCATCATCCTTGGTAATCCCATGTGCCCGTATCTTCTGGGTCCATTGTAAAGTAGAGGAGTCGGTACCATTTCTATATATGAAGTCAGACAGAAAGTAATTTTTCTGTCATCTCACATTTTTCAAGTTTCTACCATGTTACCAAACTCCAAATGATTTCAGGTACATGAAGAGCCCTGTCAGTGATAACTGCGGTGCCGAGAATCTTATCAAGAGATGGGAGTATTAAGAATGAAAGACAGCAAAAAGAAGTAGAATAGTGAAGGATGGTGAGGCAAGCCAATGTTGTTCATAACTCATTCAGCTCCTCAAAATCTCACCTCAAATGAGCTCGCTGGGGAATAAAGGTGGGTGGGGGGGGGGTCTTACAAGTACCCGCTGGGACATGTTTCGTACACCCTTCACAGAACTTTCTGGACAGTGAACACACATGACACTCAACCACCAAAAGACGGAGTGAGGGGAGGTGGTGAGAGAAGGGTAAATGGAATCCAACGAGGACAGGAAACGCTGCAAGCAATCCAACTGTCATTGGAGATGTTAGAGATGGCAAAGAGATGATTGCATGGAGCGGTGAGGAAGAGAGAAGGCAAACTAATCGGCCTCTGTCTATTCATTCCTGACACTTTGCTTAACCAAAGCTGACAAGCTTCGAAAAAAAGGAGAGGGAGAGTTTGATGGGAGGGATAGCTGAGCATGCCTCAAAAACATGACTGGTTTGCATAAAGGGACAGACAGAGGCCTGTGAATAAACAATGCATGAGTTAGAGAGAATGTGCTTGGCTCCGTATGTACTTGTGTATTCCAAGCACAGGTGTGTGTTGTAGTTCTGCTTCTGCCCCGAGGCCCTTAGTCACACTGCAGAACCGGGAGCTCATAAATGAGAAGCTCTAATAAGACTGGCATCTACTGCAAAATGTGGTGCCTCCACAAACCAGAGCACCGCATCCAACAATCAGGGAACAGTTGAATCCAGTGTTTCTGGCTGTGTTAACATCCAATTGTCGCCTAATCAATCGGCCTCAGAGTTGCATTCATTCAGATGATTTGCAGTTTGCCCAAAAATGCATAGGAATAGGTTTGTGTTTTTGTGGCAGTGCCACCTCCAAGGACCAGGACACATGCAGTGAGCTAAGCTCCATGTCAGGGTCAAGTCTCAATAGAGTGCCCATCAAGGTTGGATTCCTGTGATCATCTCCTGCACAGTCAAAGTCTCGGCTACATTAAACATAAATGTCACAACTGTCACCAGTTTATTTGCTGTGTGTGACACGATCGCCAAACAAATGCGCTTGCAAGCAAACACTCACGCACTAAAACTAAAAGTCAGAGTCCTCGTCTTCAAGTTCCAAGTCCGAATGCAGTCGATGCTTGAGATCGGGTCATCTCAGCAACAACTGCCCTAGAGTGTGTTTCTGCTACTGTGAACCTTAAAACATCTTCTCTGAATGTACCACACACGCAGCTAAGACATAGACAACAACTAACGAAGACGTCTTTGGGACATCTCAGATCGACTGAAAAAAATACCAACTGTAGCGACGATTCCCCAGTAGTTTGCATTAGAAATATTAGAATGGCTCAAGTGTGTTAGTCATTTTGATGAGCAGACCTTGTTCATGCCATTTTGGCAGGTGATATTCATGATACTACACTGTTGTATCATGGGTTGGTTGTAGCATGTAATAAGTTTGAAGTAGCTGCTAAGCATACACCCTTTAAAAAAATTGAGCTAAAATCCCTGGTAGTAATTTCAGCCCTTCTCTGGGAGGAAGCATGGGCTCTTGGCAGACATAATGGCGATCCTGATCACTGGCATGCTTTTAGGCAGCTTAGGAACAAATACACATTTACAATAAGAAAGGCTAAATCTGACTGCTACTTGTTTTTAATCCCCAAATCGTATTAAAACCAGCAAAATTCCAGAAGGCAGTGAATCCTGTCAAATGTAAGTCTTCCCTCTCATTTCCTCCTCTCACTACAGCTGATGGGAGGTCGATATCAGACCATGAACAGATTTGTGTAGCTTTTAATAAACATTTTGCATCTGCTGGTGACCTGACAAAATGTATACAGGAGGCCCTCTGTCTGCCATTAATCTCGACACCCAGTCAATACTAAGGCCTTGTCTTAAAATTTGATGCTGTAACTGTAGTCAGCTACATAACATATCCATCGCTAAATTATCATGCATAGTATAAATAATCAGTTAAAGTATTCTATTCTATTTTACTGCTGCCAATTTATTTATTTTTTTTAAATTATTTCTGCTTTAGAAAGAAAGAGGCAAAGATCCTTCAGAAGGTATTTAAAACAGTTGATAATGCATTACTTTCAACAAAGAAGTAGGTTGTTGAAATTACCTACTAATGCCTTCAGAGTTAACTTATCAGACAGCAGGGGGTGACTATTGTATGTTAAATTTGAATTTATACAAGCAAAGTTGTCCCTCAAGGCTCAATCGTGGGTCCCGTTCTGATTACTTTGTATATTGACATTCCACTTGTAACTGGGTGTAATTTGAATCTTCGTGCTGATTATGCCATTTTTTTTGCACTGTATTTTATACGTTGTAGTGTTGTACCCTGCAGCATTGTTTTGCTGACTTACAAGTTGCACTGAATAACGATGAATTTGTTCTTAATGCAGATAAAAGTGAAACCATGCTTTTCACCAGAGCCAAAAATATCGATCTTGATAAACTCATCATCTCAAGAATGGTACAAATGTCGACAGGGTCACGGGCTACGAGTAGCTGGGAATATAGATCGATGACAAGGTAACTTTCAAATTGAACTGGTGAGCAAATTAAGGAAAAAGTGGTTTCTTTTGGGAATAAATCTCAATTTTCCTCTGTAGCATAGAAAGATCAGCTTGTTGAGACAACTTTCCTGTCACAACTGGCTTATGGTGACATTTTATTTTGGCATGCCTCAGCTACTTCTCTGAAGGCTTTGGATACTGTTTTTCGTTCAGCACTGAAATTTATTACTTGTAATAATTATAATACAGATCTTTGTGAAATCTCTGCAGGTTGGGTGGCACGGTCTTGCTGTGAGACATGATAGACACTGGGTTTTATTTATTTATAAGACAGTTATTGGTTCCTAACCCACTTAGATTTCTTCATTGCTGTTTTTCAATGTGGGCTCTTAATGAACACATTCAAATGATTGGATTACATTACAGCTGCCAGCGGTTTTTACTGAACTTGAAAATCCAGTTGTTCTCACTAACATGAAGGACAATGCACAGTTTAGCTCATTTCCATCCTTGGGCCATTTTAAATCTTTAATTTTGTTTTATTTCATTTCCAGCTGTTCCAGTTTTCCCAGATTCAATTACCCTAAATTTTAATTGCTTTATTTATCTCTTAGTTTTTACTATTTCTCTAATTGAGCTTGCAATTTTCTGTTACTGTGTGTATGTATGTATATATATATATATATATTTAAAGCTAATTTTAATTGGGTTAAAATAAAGGTTGAATGAGTATATACTGACAGGAGCATGGAGAAAACGGGAAGCCAACGACAGCGGTGCCTAAAATGGAGATCAGGGAAGCTGCTTTGAATTCTGACACCATCTAGATGCGCTCTGTTGGTTTCCAGCACCCATCAGATGGGAAAGTTTGTGCCTATGATTGATTGGCAAGTATTTCAGATAAGGGCCGTACTTGGCATGGAGTGTTGGCTGGCAGTGATGAGGCAATCAGGGCTCTCGCCTTGAAGCAGACAGAAAATGCTTTGGCATAATTTAGCTGCTAGACTGACTGAGGATGAGAAGGGCTTCAGGGGCCAAAAGGTTTGCTCTTTTTATTGACACGAGCAGCAGGCGGCCTCAGTGAACGTGGAGAGGGTTTTTGTTACGATCGCATTTTCACAATCGCTTTCATCGACTCTATTGACTCTTGAGTTGAAGTAAATAAGTAGGTTCTTTAAGAAACAACTGGTTTTATGCTGCTCTCACACAAAAATCACGCAATTGTGGTTTAACACAATCGAAAGGCAAATCTGAAGATCTGCATGTATTGTCAAACTTTTTTTGGATTTTATTGTTGACAGGAGATTTTTTTTTTTTCTTTAAACCTTTGGGTCTTACTTTGTAGCTTGGAGCATTATCACTGTCAGATAAATCATACTTTGAGGCTTGCAATGTGATACACTCGAGAGATAAAATTTTTTAAATTTTTTTTTTTTTTTTTTAAATGTAATGCTGTTATCACAGAAGTGAAAATTACAGCAATTAAAATGATCAAACAAACTCTACACAGTGAGCTGTTTACTGGCTTTATCATAACTTCATCATATCATAACTCATTTCGTCAACACATTGGATAATTGCAATGGACCCACTGAGGCGTGTTCACCTTGCTCTAAAATGTGATATTTTCAGAATCAAAAAGTGATTTTGTTATCAAAGCCAATATGTGATTGCATTATGAAAAATCTGAGAATGAATTAGATCCCGCCACAATCGCAGCATATGAGGAAGACGTGAGACCTTTCTCAGCCCTGAGCTCACATCTGCTAAAACCTTAACCCTTAAAATCAACTGTGTCATTTGACTGGCTTTGACAAATATATGTATAATTCACGCCATTGTCTCAATTCGATTTGTGGGAGGAACGTAAACAATGGGGAACTGAATTTGAATCTGTGCTCATTTAATGGAACCTAATGGGCTGTGTTCAGGCTTCAGAAAGCAATACGAGCACCATGTTGAAAAGATTGTGATTGAGCTCTGCCTTCTGTGTGTTTGTGTGTGTCTGAGAGAGAGAGAGAGAGAGGGAAAGGTCGTAATGTTTTGTGCACAGCAGCAGGATACTCACCAGAGGACGGCTCCAAAATAGATCTCTCCACAGATATTTGTTCCTCAAAGTGAAGAAAAAAACAATTCAGCTCAGGTGAACTCTAGATTCTAGAAGTGCTTGGACTTAAATATTCTTTCTCTTTTTTGGGGGGGGGGGGGGGGGGTTAAAATCATGCATTTCATTTAGGTCACAGATGTCTTTGTAGCCAAAAGCAGTCCAGTTAATCTGCATGGGCACAGGAGAGAGAAATCCACACAAAGGAAAAAAGAAGGTTATGGCTGTGCACAGGATTTGATTTGGGCTCCCTCTCTTGCCGACTGCAGCCACGATGTCATGCTGCTTTTTATAACTCCCGACTTATGTTGAGCCAATGTTCAAATAGCCTTTTTGTCAGCGATTCCCGGTGTTTGAGCATTCGAACCTGAGCGGTCACAACACAAGCGTGACTGCGCGGCTGATCTGCAAAGACATTGCTTCGTGTCAGTGACAGCGACATGTCAGCTTCCACTTTGCCTGTACACCTTTCAGAGCGAGGTACAACGGCGGGGATGGCAGATTTCTTGTGCTTCGTGTCCTATTCTGTCATCATCAGTGTTTCGAAGGAAGCGGGGCTGAGCCGAGGAGAGTAAACACGTGCCAGCCTAATCCAGGAAATTTAAAAGTCAAAATTATATTAACAAAAACAGACGAGGGCACGTCAGCGCCGTCTCCCCTTACATAAACCTCAAAAAAGAGGAAGGGGATGCTGTGACATGAACTGGGCTCTGACTCTGCACAAAGGACAGGCTTTGGGAGATCAGGCCGATTGGGTCCTCACCATTATAACTATACCGTGGATGCATTTGCAAGCTTGTTCTGCAAACTTGGCTGTAACCTGCACAGAATGACAGACAGAGGGAAAAAAAAGTGTAGCGTGAAGAAAGATGGGAAGCAGCAGAGGAAAGCTGGATTTTAATTGGCTATTTGTTTTTCATCAGCCCCAGAAGAGACAATATTTATGAGTTTGATCTTTCTGTGTTGCTGCAAATAGCAAGACTGCCTGATAGTGAACGTGAGGCACAATGAATCGTTGCCTCTTTTTTCTTTCTTGCAGTTGTGTGACATTTTGCACGCTCTGCAGGATTTGATCTGGAACTGTTTTTTTTTTTGTTTGTTTGTTTTTTGTTTTTTTAAATGTGTGTTTGTGTGTGCTTTCAAAGTTAGACCGAATCATACGTGAGGTGATGAGTGAAGCCTCAACTGTTGCACCACTTCACTAAACACTGACAGTGTCTGTTAGAGAAATGGCTGCTGTCAGTAAACCTGAGAAAACATCTGCGTGGGGACGCATGTTGTCACAACTTGCTGGTATTTGCTACGTTGTGTTCTCACCACTGTAAATTAGCACAATACAGCGGCGCTCAGCCGCAGTTGTTTGGGATTTTACAAAAGAGGGACTTCTATCACGCCTAAGCTGCCAACATTTGCATCAATTTAACTGTATGAGGGACCAAGCGGCCAGATGGAGACAGAAAACAAAAAAATGTTTAACCAAGCCAAATGCTGGGAATCAGATTAAGATATCCGGGGGAAGGCTTGCATAATAGAATACCCAGACAGATAAGCCACACTATGGAATTATTGATGAGCTTTTGCTTCATTGATGCAAATGTTTGCCTAACCTGACCTTGGGTTAATCAGAATTTGAGAATTTTTCGCTGTGAGGGATAAGTCCCTGTCCTTGGCTCGCAATGTAGAGCTGATGATTCACATAGTAGCCTACCTGACATATATCCAGTGCAGCCTTATTACCATGGATTTATGCAGCCACTATTTAAAATACCAATAAACGCCTGGATCATGCCTCTGTCTGAGGCAGTAGAGAAATGCCATCTGTTTACGCAGGACACATAATATTGTTTGGTTTGATATGATTAAAAGCATAAAGCCTGTGTTCTGGTGAATGGCATCCACTTGATAATTTATCACATTTTCTCCTCCATTCAAAATTCTTCTTTGTGGAGAATTTTCAACAAAAGGTCTGTCTCAACTCCACTTAACGGAGTGGGGGGTGGGCTTTTTTTTAACTTGAAGTAATACTTGCTTTGACTGCTAAGAAACAAAAGGAAGGAGCCTGAGTTAAGGCAGAATTTGCTAATATACTCCCACACAAATCTGCCCACTCGCATACAAGTGCACCTCCAGACACCCACAAACATGGTGACGCACAGACTTCAGATTCAATTGCATAGACTTTCTGATTTAACTCTGTAACACTCGACCTCCTATGCACTCCAAGCGAAAGTACTGCACGGGTGCAGCACGCAAGCCAGAAACAGAAAATACGAGCGAGCATCGCGTCAGCCTGAAGACTGTGGGCATCAGGAGATGGAGAGGAGGATACTGCTTATTGCTAATAAAACAGAGAGCGTGAACAAACAACTAGTATAGAGGAGGATGGGGTCGAGGATGGCTGCACACCCACCCACTGGGCACACGTAAACGCTCGCATACACTTGTACCCAGAAGCACGCGGGTAATTCGGAGAAGGTAGGCTTTGATGAGGTAACAGCTGTTCCTCGCGTCGTCCAGCAGAAAAGCCTTGATGCCGGCCTTGAGGAAGCGGGAATACTTGAGTTTAACTTGCACGTTCCCACTCGGCCACAGCATAAAAGACTTTTCCTGAGGGCAACTTTACCTGAAGATCCATCTACCCACGCGCAGCGGCAAAGGCAGCAGCAGCCCCTCCGGTGCCGCATATTTCCAGCGTAACTACCTCTGTACAAATTGGGCATCACTTCAGGCAGGACTCTCACTTTAGCTCCGAGTTTATACGTCTGTCTGTCTCACAAAAGTTTGATTCCTCCTACCTGAGGCGGCATGAAAGAGTGAATATTATATAAAAAATAAATAAAAAATGAGGCCACACTGCAATCGAGCAGACAGAATGTGTTGTATCTTGCATGTGTAGAGTGCGAAGAATTTTGAGTGATTCATGAGAGACAATAACTGTTTGTCGTTGTTGTTGAAACGAGAACAGTAAATGTTTGAATTGATCAGCCTGAAGTCTGAAGCGAAAAGACGCTCCTTTGTTACAACCTTTCAACAATAATACTTTAAGTAATCACAGTCTGTTTAAATGCTCCCCAGACCACACAGCAACACATCACCATTCGTGCCACCACAATGTTGCTGATTATGACATTCGGGTTGAAATATTCACTTTAGCACAGAACAACACTCATAAATGGTTACAAGTGCAATGGCTCAGCAGTTGCCCGTCTGCAACAGAATAATCATGTTGTGATTGTGTTTGTGGTTTTCTCCATCTTTTCAATCATCTTTTAATCACGCTCTAACCTCCGGAGCTGAGAAATGAAGCCAACGCGGAAGTGCCAGAAACTGCAGTCCCTAAAATAGCCACTGGAGTCTGGCTGCAACAGCGAGTCAGTCCCCACAGACTCGTGTTAAAAAGTCCAACGTTCCAACAGAAATAAACATGTTTACAGTCTGGTACAAAAAAAAAAGTTTTGATCTCCTTCAACTGTTCAATTCTCATATAACATGTTGTTTTAATTCCGAATAAGTTCATCAAATAGAAGGCGTGCCAGCTGTATGGGATGGATGGATGGATGGATGGATGGCAGCTACACTTGGCTAGCTGCTTGGTGTCACCTCTGCTATTTTAAGTCACTGAACGTTAATGTAATTCCATTCTCAAACTCTACATCAGTCAGTGCTTAAGATGACACTAAAGCCAGTAACGTGTTTTACTGTGCTCCCCTAGAATGATTATGTACTTTGCTTCAGTTCGACTGAAGAATTCTTTACCTGTACGCAGCTAATTCTGCTCTGAAAATAAAACCCCCATTACCATCAAATGTCAAACACTGTGCCCACATGTAACTGTTTGGCTGATTTGTCTGTTAAATCAGTGCCAGTCTTCAGTACAGCCTGAGCACTCAGAGATGTGTCAGTCATGCTGCTGAGTGCAGCCTAAGATCAACACTGAGCTCATTGCACTCCTAGAGAGCTCCAGGGCACCCGCGTGCTGCCCCCCTCTCCGTTAGGTGTGATCACACGCTGGTATCTTCTACCACAGCCTGCTGGGAGCATGAGAGCAGGGCGAACAGGGGTGACTGTGGCGAAAAAAAGAAACTCACATCGAGGCCTCTGTGTGCACCGCCTTTCTAAGCCGCTTTGGTCTGCAGCTTTGCACTTTTTCAAAGTGCTGGCTTGCGCCATGGATGCTAAGCTTGCCACTCTGGGGCTGGCAGGCAGTCTAGGGATATACATAGTGAGAGAGAGAGAGAGGGAGAGAGACAGATATGTACAGGCAGACAGGTAGGTATGAAGGGAATGAGAGAACGAAGATCACAAGCACCTCTATTAGCTAAGGGGCATTGGTGTGTCTATGAAACACTTTGCTCCACATACACATACATGCAGAATGTAGACACACATCCATACGCACACTCCTCATCTTCCAAAAACCCCTCAAGCAAAATCTCCCTAGTGTTCATAATTTGATTTAAGATCCGTAACTCAGCATTCACTGCGCATATGGGTGAAGAAAATGAACAGCAGCTCTGGCTCGTTCCTCTGTTCTGTCTGTCCACATAGCTCACACCGTCTGAACTTCACCGCCCGTGTCTTGGCTCTGTCCCGATGCTGATGAGATGGAGAGAGCGGGCCTGTTCTTATTTTGTCAAGGAGCAGCTCAGCTCCTCCTCTTTATCTCTCTGTTTGCGGCGCACAAGACTGTGCCCTGACCCTCTTTTCTCAAAGGATTAGACATGCTGCGTGTTGAGGGCCTTTGCATACAAAACGGCTGAGGATAAGAAGAAAGAGACCTCAGTGTGGACCCCGGGGCGGTGATTGGACAACAAATTTAACAAAGTCAAAGACGGGAGACAAATAGGAGGCCGTCCCTCATGAAACATAGAAGGAGACTATTCAAACTCTGGGTGTCAGATAATTAAGAGTGTGAACTCTGCAGGTTCAACATTTGATCAGCAAAGTACACAGACGGTCCTCAGCTGTTCATATAAACCATGATGGAGGTGGTTGAAGCAGCGGCATGGGAACTTAATTAATATACTGCTAAAAAGGATCATTAGAAAATACACTTCACAAATATCAAATCATTTCATCCATTTACCTTTTAATTTAAAAATGTATTTCACTGACTGCATGCACCACTTAACTTTTTGGCTCACTTAGCATAGTTTTAGAAATCAAAGTCACTGTATTGATTTTCTTTTTCCTCAGATAAATTAAAAATGAAATGTGTGCATTTGGAGGGACCGATCCATGACTTATGCAAATGTGGATGAACACCCCTTTTGAACCACTGAGATACAACATCCATAAAACAAAACCACAGGGAAAGTTCAGATGTAATTCTCGAGCAGCTGAGTGAGACCTTAGGCATACATTTTAATCTTGTTCAGTGCGTAAGGTTCTGTGCCACGGCTCCATAACAGTGCTGAATCATCTCAAAAAGCCTCTTCCTCCTTTAAACAGATCAATCTTTGGAAAAAAAGCTGAGGCCAGACAATATCACAGGAGAGATATTGAGATCCTGTGCACACAGCTTCATTTTCTCCCTACGTCTTCACAATGTCACCTGCAGAGAATGCCAGGAAATAAGGAGGGGAAAAAAAAAAAAAGGGTGTTTCTGTTATTCAACTTGCGAGGAGTGGTTGCCCCAAGTTGTTGAATGACTACCACCCAGTGGCCTTAACATCCTTAGTAATGAAAGTATTTGAGAAAACAATTTAAAAAGCTATTCTCTACACGACCGCAAGCAGCTCGGCATCCCTGCTGTTTGCATGTGGGGCCGAGAGGGGGGCGGAGGATGGCACTTAAACCCTCCTGAACCCCCGCTACGCACAACCAGAAGGACCGGAGACGCATGCAGGGCTGCCGCTAACACATGGCTAACACCTTTGAGCACCCTTTAACCTCTTGTTGACAGAGAACCACTCTACTTTATCCTCTGGGTGTCAGTCCGCCACATTTCTGCAGGGCTCGTGTTAGAGTTTCTACATGAATGGCTGCTGAGAAAATTGTTAAAATTGCAGACGATGCTGTGATCCCCCATCTCCTATGGGCTGAATATGGGCCTATAGTTTTAATATCTTAAGCCTTTTAGAGCCACATTAAGGCTTTTCTGTTTTTTTCATGCCGTTGTGTTTTTCTTTTAATGTGGTCAAAGTGCTCCACATATTCAGAATCAGCACAACCTCAGCTAATTATATATCTCACCAAATTAAAACTGTTCAGTGTATGTCGTAGGGGATAGTAGTTCATAAAACAAGAAGAAACAAAAAACTGACATTGAATTTTTCTGTCACTACAATATACTCAGACCAACTTCTCCTCACTCTGAGATCAGAAAAATTCAATGTTGATCCCAATTACTTTGGGTGTACAAACGACTGACAGCTAGGCCTCTGAATGAGACACTTATGGGCTGTGACATCACCCACTGGAGCCAATAGGAGCCTCCGATGTAGAAACGTGACTCCAGACGTCACTAGCAAAGATGGGGGATGAGAATTGATGGAAGTAAAGCAGCAATGCTCCGGTCAAAGGGTCAGACTGATCCAAACCTGACCTAACTTTGTTTGAGTTTACTGACCAAACAAATGGGGACTTGTTAGAAAGTGCTGCTTCTCTTGTTTTAGGAGAAAATAATGAAATGTATAATAGATACAGTATATGCACTCATGAGCAATAAATCTAGGGTCCATTTTATAAGTTAAGTCTCATATTTTGTACTTTAGTATGTTCCCAGTCTTAATAATAATTATTGTAGAAGCTGTTGGCATTGGTCTAGTTGGTTTGCTTTCAGTATTCATTCTTATTTGAATATTTGAAGTTCCTTACTGGAGGCCCCCCACCGCTTCCACACCAAGTGAATTTTCGAGCTACGGGTAACATCCATTCCACTTACGAAAACATGATTATTTTTCTCATATTTCAAAGTCTGTGTCTATACGGGGGCTGTATGACTGAAAAATTTAGTGCAGTGAGCCTAATCAGTTAATGGTTGGCTCCAAGGTTGAGGGCATCATTAATGTGGGTTTCAATGAGAGAGAGAGAAAGAGAGAGAGGGGGACTAAGGCTGATGGAGTCATTACAAATTTTCAGTTTTCTACCTGAATGAAGTTGCAGCTTTTCCGACAGCACGTGTTTTAGAACATGAGAGTTGCCACTCCTGCACAAATAAAAAACGAAGAAGAAAACAGCCCCGACCTGAGTTCTGAGCAGGAACACACGCAGATTGACAGGCGTTCTGTTGGTGGTGTGAAAACACAGCGGCAATGAGTGATTAGCACCAAATACAGAGCCAAAAATCACAAACAGGGACATGAATATGAGACCACGTCTACATTTAGCTTCAGAGATAACATTAGATTTCATCAGACTCAGACGCAGCCCAGTACCATGTTGTTGGCATGTTGTGTAATTTTACGGCTTTGGTTTGTTTTGCCTTGTTATTAGCACAGTAACATGCTCATAATGACAACCCACACTGAAATGGAATTTAATATAAATCGTATCTGCCCCTATATCAAGAGCAATGTTGCCATATATGTCACATATATATATTCATCCTCATACTTGTCATGTGTGAACATTTATATAGGCAGGTTTATTAGAACAAATATACACAAATCTCAGACTCAGGTCTCAGACCTTTGGCCCCTATTGTGTATAATATAAACATATATTGACGCGCTTTGGAATAGATGCATATCTATGTAACATATGTCTACAATATAAGAATACATACATAAATGATGTATTTATGTGGCCTGGATATACATGTCAATATATGAAATTAGTTTTATTTTGTATTGATTTATTTTATTTTACTTATTTTGTTGTTTTTTTTTTTTTGTGTGTGTGTGTTTTTAAAGGACCAGCTTTATTTCCACAAGAGCTTCACAGGTGAATGCTGTGATTTGAAATTCTGTGTCCTGAGTGATGTCTCCACACACTCTTCAGTGTCACCGCGACAGAGCGGCTGCATTGTCACAGCGCTTTCTACGACTCAAACCTCGTTGAGATGCACACCTGCAGTGTTTCTCCGCTTCCTTCCCCAGGTGCAGCTGAACACCTGTAACAGCAGTATATACAGGTTCACGTCTGCAAGCCAATTGAATTACCATGAATAAGTAAGCAGCAGTTATTGAAGGCATGGTACCTAACAGCAGCAGCTGGAGTGACTTGAAATCTGGAGAGGGAAGAGGGAGAGTCTGCCGCACTGGAGGATGCACGTGATAATCATCAGCCCTTTTCTCCTCGTAAGGAATATGAGATTACACTGGATAAGTTATTGCACTGAAATAATGCAACAGAGAATATTCGTATGGAGAATGTAAAATGGTTTGTAACACATGCATGATTTTGACATCAATCTCATGTCAATCTGCTCCACTTCTTTCTCATACATGATATTTATTCAAGTTTTATTCAGTTTAAAACAGCACTTTCATACATGCTGCATATATTTCATTGGGACGTTTATAATGCCAAAATGAATTAGCGTCTTTGTCTCCCTGCACAGTGCATTTTTCGCATATCCATCTGTTTTTCCTTTTTTTTTTTTCTTTTTTTCCCACAGACAGTTTCCAATTATCTCTGCTTAATGTGTCACAACAGCTTTCTATTGATCGGTGCTCCAGCCCCCATGCTTAAATCATGCTATTCAGCTCTGGTTTCATCTTTTATTCCTCTCTTCAGTCACAAAAAGTCAAAATGGGAGAAGGATAGGTGGAAAAAAAGCAATTTCTTCTATCTTTTTTTTTTGTCACATAATGCAATGCTATGGACAAAAACATCCTCTGTGCTGCTCCTGATGTACCACTGTGTTTTCTGTAAAGATTCTTGGCCCAGTATCTTGTGCGTCAAAGGCTTTAAAGCAGCTAAAAAGATTATAGAGCACACTGCCTTGAGCCTCGAGTCTAAACCTCAGTCTGTATACACCAAGAGCATTCAGACAAAGACACTGCCATTCTAATGAAATCACGACAATATGTGGTACGATATAGATCTGAATCCGCACACAAAACTGAAACAGAAATGCCCTGTGTGCTTCCCATGTTTTCTATGAGCAGAACACCCTCAACGAACATGTTAATGTCAGCAAACGGCAAAAAAGGGGTTTTGTGGCAGAATGGATCCAACATGTGACTCAAATCTTTGTCTACATGAACTCAAAAGTGAATGTGGTAATAAAGATAATCAGCCTAATCAGGACAATCTCATAACAGTGAGGTCATCTTGTCCCTTTTGCCACAATCCAATCAGCAGTGTCCGAGATATTGCATGTGACACACGGAGGGATGTATGAATGATGGAGCGGCTCCCTCAGCTTAATCAGTGTAATTTTGAAAACAACGGTGAGATCCATCATTCCTGTGCGATTAGAGGTATCTGCAGCAGTATCACATCTAATTATTAGATGAACGATTGAATGAACAAACCGAGTGAAAACGGCCCCCTGGCGATGAAATCAGGCAACGTATGACCGTGATGTCAGGCACATGAACCACCGAGCAATTTCACAAACGCCTCTCCTTCATCCGCCCGCTGTGTAACTGCAAATGGAATGTCTGACTTAGTTACAATTGCAGGTGCATGACTCACACTTGATTCTTCAAAATGATGGCCATCCTCTATCACAAAGAGATCAAACAATTACCGTAGCAACAATGACATTTATGGACATCTTAAAAGGCAGTCATTTATCTACTGGGTAAAAAAAAAAATCTGTCCCTAAATGTTGGACCATTTGGGGGGTGGGGGGGTGGGGTGGGGTGGGGGTGGGGGTTTACACCTTGACCTTTTAAACCTCATCTCAGCCTCAAAGCTGCTGCTTGTGTGCAGTATGCGCTTAGACGGTGATCCTGTTGCTGAATGGCACAGCCTGGGAGCTAGTCTGAGCAGCATAACATTGCTCCCATTCAAAGCCATATTCATAGCAGTGATGCATTTTGGAGGTTGCGCAAACCACTGACAGCGCCTGCTTTTTATTAGCCATTCCTCTGGGCACAATTTACAGGTCATCCAGACAGTCTGAAGCAAAGGACTGTAATGAGCTCATACAGAACAAATGGAAGGAGGTAATGGCTGCGCAGGCCAGACAGCATACATTTAAACATCATCCTGTTTAGTGGGAGACGAATTGTTATTTTTATGGAATCTAGAGAGTAATGTTGTTTGTAATTGAACCGCACAGTGTAAACAAAGGGCTGCACCACCGGTCAGGGGTCAAACGGAGCTGCCAACCAGCCAACGCACGGTGCTAAACTTACATACTCACGCTGAGTCAAAGAAGCTCGCAGCAACGACGCCGCCTAATTGTGCGGCTGTGTGTAAAGAGAACAATCGTCTCTTCCTCTCGAAGCCAACGCAGTCATTTCCAGACACACTTTTACCTTTTCTCTGCCTTTAGAAAACCCATTGATCCACTCACTTTCTTCCATAATGCAATTTAAAGAGGAGATTTCCCACACAGCCAGGCCATAATGCTGCTATAATCACATCTAGTTCTTCAGGAGACTTGAATGCGTCTGTGACAATGTCTCCAGAGACTGGAGGCTGAGTAATGTGTTTAAATACTGCTGCCACATTAGCTGCAAACATATATTCTAACACTGCCACGTCCCCCTTGCATAGAACATGGCGTTTATAAAGGTAATGTGATGTCACTTTGTGTCTCACTTGGAAAATCTAGAGTTTTTATGGTTTGCGGGGGGTCATGGATCGTTAGCTTTGCAGGTTTGTTGTTAATTCCCAGGCGGCAGACGTGGGAAATTAGCAAATCTGATACAAATCAGCTCCTGGGTTTTTATAGAAAATGGAAAATGGAAGTGTAATGGAATTAGATTCAGTGGTTACTGTTGCAGGTACTTGGCTCTAATGAAATGCACATGATTGTAATATATTCCCTGAGAAAATAATTCGTTATTTGCTGCACCTTGAACTACTCGCTGTTGTGAATCAAGAATTTCTTTTACAGAAAAGAGCACGTATTGAAGAGGCCAAATCTGATTGCTCATGGGAATTAACACAGGTAATTTCTCCTCTCAAAGTGGCTCATTTGGGGCTAAATGCACATGGCACAGACAAGGTAAGGTAATAAGATATTATATCTTCAACCCAGAGTCAAAGGCTCTTTCAGAATGGTCTATTAGCAACTCCTAATTGCAATCAGACGTTGTCAAAATCATCTTTCGGGGAGCTTCAAATGATTTGCCTTCAGCATTGTGTGTAGCTTAGCTGGCATCCACAACAAAGTAGCTTTTTGATGTTGAAAGAATACAAATGCTTTGTCACTCTGTGATTGTTTCTCTCATGCAGCCAATCGCTGTGTTTTTACTCTCACATCTCAGCTCCAACGAATGCAAATCACTCAGGACTTTTGAGACCGATTTGTTTACTGTGGAACAAAAGTGTAGGACAACATCTGCAAAGCGGGATTGTCGTAATCTAAGCGCTTCTCATCGGCACAAGCTTCCTTTTTAAAAAAAAAAAAAAAATTACCACCCTTCAAAGAACATCGGCGGTGTTTATTCATATCAGCAACGCTCATCAAAATTGTTTGCGTTTGTTAACACTGCCACTCATCTGTCAAGATCATCTGTTCTGAAGTGCATCTACCTATGTGACTTAGTGACACGTTAATGCTACAACAAGGCAGAAAATAACTGTTAAAATGATCCGTGCTTGCTTTTTTTTTACGCTCTGTTTTTATCTCCGCTACATCTCAACTGAAACTTTGTAGATGTGTGGTGTGTCTCCTGCCTTTGTAAGCGATGCATTCAAAATACAGCAGCAACTCTGATTTAAATGAACTTAAAACGCTAAGACCAAGAGAACGCGGTAACGGCATTGGACATTGAATGGCGGCTGGCACCTCAACCCGCTCTCTAAAGCTGATGAAAGCGTGGTTGGATGACATTCAGCTTGTCGAACTGAACACCTCAGCAGAATTAAATCCGACAGATGCATTTCTGTAAGAATGGAGAAACGGGCTAATTTAATCATATCCTGTTGTCAACAACACCCGTCCAAAACTAAGTGATTGATCCCGAGGAAATTCAGGACGGAATTAATTTCCCTGTGTAGCTAAATCAGGATTCCTCGACACAACACAGTCGGCACTAAACCGAATCTTATATCTATTTCCATAAAGAATGAAATTTGGTTTTTACTGTCATTGTGTTATTTCACTCAGACAAAGCACCATTACGAGATTATGTGTGACTGAGAAAGACTGTAATTGAGGCCACGATGGCTGAGTGTGAAACCAAGTCAGGCTCTAAATGACTTCCACAGGCTTTTGTGCTCTTGGAAATGTGGCCGCAGCGACTGGAAACAAAGGAAGAGCTCCTATTGTCTGTTGACTGCCGGACAGTAAATTAGACCGGGCATCAAAATCTGCATGTTAGAGCGTTAATTGTCTCTCCCTACACTCTGATTTTGGGAGGATTAGTGGCCTTGTTACAGATCATATATCCAGCCTCTTATTAAATGAGGATTGGACACTGTGGCAGAGTTCCCAGCCTGCTCTGAACATGACAGGGTTGCCTAGGCACCGAGCCAGCAGAGTAATATTGTTTGGTATGAGGACATAGAGAGGGCATGTTTTACCTGCAACATTCAATTTAATTAAATCACCACCCTGGATTCCATCAGACAAACTGGGGTTTATTAGTATTGTTGTGCTTGTTCTCACACTTTATGGAGCAGATAAGTTAAAATGAGGCTGCTTGTTGCCAAGACATCCCCCGAAGGTGAACGTGCTGCTCTCTTATCGTGTCTGCGCAATCTGTTAAATTTGCTGAGGGACTGAAAGCTAGAGCCTAAATTCTTGTTGGCTTTTGTTTTCGATGTGTGCGTGCACTTAGAAATAAGAAACACATAGAGTGATCCTCTTTGTACAGGGTCACTGCTGCTGCTTTAAGCGTTTCTCTGTGTATCAATCTGGTGTATAGCATCGGCATCAGGACCCTTCTGCCAGGAGTTTGCGCATCGCCACATATATATATTTATCTCACTCTCCCTCTATATATATGCACATACATATATGTGTGTGTGTGTGTGTTTGTGTGTGTGTGTGTGTATAGAGAGAGTCAAGCTGCTAAATTCCAAAAATCCTTCATATAACAAACAGATAAACACACTTAAGAGAACCTATTTATTTCACCATTGCACACATCAGACACGATTCGCACATTTTAAATTGCACAAATGCCATCTCCAGCCTGACCTTTCTTGCTTCCCTTGAAGTCAATTGCATCATCATACTGCACAGAGATAGACGTGCGTTATTAGATTAGCCCGTTCCAGTGTGGTCAAACTGTGCCCACCATCTCCCCATCGCCCACCACCTCTCACAGAGTGAGGGAGAAGAGCTCCAGCTCCGACTGACAGTAAGACAAAGGCACGCACCTGAACTAATACTAGCTTTTTCTGTTTGTGTTTTTTTCCAAGTGGCTGAGACACGTGTTTTTCTGTCCCCATCCACAGCATCGTTCAGCTTGTGAGCTGGTGCTCCCAGTTACTTCCCCAAATTGGGAGCGCGCTTACCCGAATCTGCCGCAGGTGATGCAACTGTGAATAGTTGCCTCACACAACCCCAGGTCAAATAAGCCAAATTGTCACTTTATGCTGTGGCTCTATCACTCATTACCTGCTGCTGGCATACCACCTCTTCACAGAGATATTGCTTTCAGGATAGATGCTGTTGTGTTAGGTAAGTGTGTATTGTATGTCACCCATCAGACACTGAGCCTGAGCTTTTGCAGCAGTGGGCGAGAGTTGACTCTGATTGACACGTGCGACACCCATGCACCTATCTGGAATTAAACCTGGGTGTCTGAAGATTTGTTTGTTACTCATGAGCAGGTATTTTCATTTTTTAATGGCAGCCTCCTACAGTAGCCCTGAGCCATAATTCTATCGTCCTTAACTCGCCACTTGCACATCACCTGTTCACCACAGGTATTGCTTTCAAAAAGTGAACTGGGGATTTGGACGCTATTGGCAAGAATTCTGTCCCTGTGGCATTTGTGCACTGGCCAGACACCCGGGTTATCTCTTTAAAAAAATTGAGTCTCGGAATAAGTAAACTTAGATTGTGTATCTCCTGCACCTTCTACTTGAGCACAACCCATTTACCCGAAATGTATTTTATTCCCTTTCTCTCCTCCAATTGCAGCTCATGATGGGAGCCTTGTCTCTTTGACTATTCCTTCCCTGACAGATTTAGAGTTGGGAGAGCAGCTGTCAGCTCCATTACACCGAATCCTCCTTTCTGCCTCGAGAACTTACCTGAAGTGACAAGGAGGCCTTCATTACATTCGTCAATATGGATCCAAAAGAGAAGATTTCTTGTCTTTGGTACAGCTATTGTAGTTCATCCACAGTCAGGTCACCAGGTTGGTGATGTCCGACTTAGGACTGAAAGTGACGACTGAGTGAAAGTTATGACTATTGCACCATTTAGACTGAAGCCCTGTGTGTTGTGTCTGGGTACAACTTTTATGTCTAGTGTGGAGCAGGTGTAAGTCAGAAAGACAGTATCCATGGCAATAATAATAGGAAAAATATTGCTCACACAACTAAGAAGAAAAGACAACGACGCCAGCGCATATTGTTTATAGAATAAATTATAAAATCGTTAAGACGTCTATACAGACTGGCCCGGTTTGAGCTAACTGAGCTGTCCCCTAAACTCCAGCATGTATCAGACAGGAACGCCCTGAAGGTGCTGGTTGCGTTCTGATTTTCCAGCCTCTTTCAGTTTGTTTGAAGGTAGAAGTACGAGCTGTGAGGTGCTGCTCAGTAACAATCGTTGGTTCACATGTATTCATGTGGGGGTGTGCATCGTCTAGACCCGACGCAGCTACAACCAGGTTCGGCAAGGTTCGGCGCACTCGGTATAAACGGATGTAGCCAAGAGTTATCATGGTATCAGCTATCATAACAGTTAACACCTACTCTTTTCTGCCCAGGTGTGGACACGGCTCCTGGGGTATCAACGTGACCGTTGTTCATGCCAGTCAGCAAGTTATTAGCTTTTTAAGCGCTGGGGTTTTATTTTTAAAAAATAGTAGATTTTGACATCGAGATTTCAAAAGGCTGTGGCTTGAAAGTTGTTAGAGATAAAGGCCGACTGTGAATGAGAAAAAGACTGAATATGACCACCGCCATGTGGTCACTATCACTGTTATTACACGACCGATCATCATCTCCTAAATATTCTCCTTCAGAATCAGAAGTGGAGAATAACAGAGCCATGACTTCATCACCAGTGAACTTTTTTTTCTGCTTCAATTCAGAGTTTCTGCGTCAATGAACGCCAGCACGTGCAGAGCATCTTTCCTCCACTGTCTCCTTGAACACTTCGAACAGGAACATGACGTAATTTTGGGCTAGAATCAAAGTAGTGCCTGTCTGTCAACTAGTGGTAGAGGGTACAAGCAAGATTTGGCTCTGTAACTGGAGCTATCGTCTGTTATTTAGTATTGTTTGTCGCAGTTTTGCGTTCAGAGGGTTAAGTTAGCCTCAAAAGTCTGGCAATGTTATGTGAACGCTAACATTTCCTTTTTGAATACATCAAATTCTATATACTTAATGGGGGTCGCCATGGCACTCACTGTAAACCCTATATGCTCCCCACTGGTTAAGTAAAAGGACGCACAGTTTTCATCAAGTGATGCTGCAGGACATGGAAAAAGTTTTTTTATTCCGAGAGATGTTTCATGTTTCAGAGGAAATTCTTGGGTGGCTGATGAGAGCTTTAAAAGTGTCCTCTCAATACACCATACAAGGTATTTTTTAGTAAACACGAGCAGGAAGCATGTTGAGAAGGACAGGAAATAAGAAACACAAGAACAAATTTCCGTTCGACTGTCTTAAGGTTCTCTCACAGTCCTCTGTGCGCTGCCTTTGACGGCACAGACACACACTCTCTCCAGGCAACTGAGGGTCTGATAACAGGAATACAACATGGCATAATATTACTATTACAGCACAATGAAGTCAACGGCCCATTGGGAAATACAATTGTTTGTCTCATGACTTTTGGCCAGCCTGCTCCTCCAGCAGTCTTGGTGCCAGAACCGCTGTAAATCAGTATTACTCCTACATCAGTCCTCGAGGCCGTACCTTTGCCTCCTCATTACAATCTAGCTCTCAAATTACAATTACTGCTGTGGTGATCCACATGTGATCCACATTGGCCCTGCAGACATATTCCCATTGGGCTTCATTAACTTTGAAAACCCCAGCTAGGAACACGAGGAAAGTAATAGATATTTCATGATAGGAATCATTACAGACGTCTGTCAGAATTATTCAAATTTTACCTGGGGGGTACCTTGAGATTTGAATGTTACATGACTATTACCAGCTGGGTAAGATGGCGCACACATCTGGGCCTCCCGACTCTCGATCTATTCTCAAGTCGAGTCAAGTCAAGTGATGCCGCCGCTGCTGTCCAGGTAGCATGAAATATTACTGAGGTCTGCTGCTGAATGTTGTGCATCTGCCAGATGGCTTTTATGACGAAACTCTTATGTTTTGAGCCGAGTTTCCGGATGACCCCGGCAAAATACTCACTCAAAGTTCTTCTTCAAGGGATGAGGAGGGGCTGGGGATTTTGTGGTTGGATTTGATGCCCCAGTGGGCTTGGTTTCCTTAAGCTTACAGGAATGCGCATGGGGAAGAACACAGCGTGATCACTTCATGTTCCACCGTGACTCAGCACTAACAGTGGGGATAAACAGAAGAGTTTTTTTTTAGTAAGGAGCAGCTCAGTGCAATGCAGGGCAGGTCAGATGAGTGGCCTTGCCTTTGGCAAATGGAGCGACTGTCAGTGGCTTTGAAGTGATCCGTCTCTCACACACACACACACACACACACACTTAAATACAAGCCAAAATGACAGGGCACAGAAAGCAGCATGTTAAATGTATCATATACTTTATACACATAATACACATACAGTCTTAAAAACTACATGTTTTCAAGAAACATGTCTCTGAATATACTTATGTCCAACATGACGAGGCACAAATAACTACTCCCTCAACTGCCTTTCGGGGCTTATTTCACACCAAAGACATCTTAATCCAGTTCCTTCAGGAATCTTCTGGATTTCAACACAGTGCTATCACCAAATAATGACTCACATACCAGAGAGCTCACATCATTATGCATAACAAACGATGCTCCCGCACTTACTGCTACAGTTTCCTTTTTTCTCATGCTCCTCTGTTTATCACCAGCTTCCAGCTTGTGTCATACATTAGAAATCTTTACTCCCCTTGCACTGGCTGTAAGTGAGACAGAGCATCGGCTGATAGGAAACATATCATCGCATCTCGATTGATTATTAGACCAAGTGGGGTTTATTGATATGTATTGTTCACCTGGTCCCCACCACCCCCCACAATAGAGCCCCCAGAATGCATCTGCTCTCCTAATTAGGAGACAGATAAGCAAGTGGCTGCTGATGTTCGGGGTATTCTGTGAGCACCTGTCTATCTAGAGATCTCCAGACGGCACTGGTACAATGGCTGGTTTAACAGCTATTTAACGCCGCAATCACTACACACCCCAGACGCCAATAAAAGACACTGTGCATTTAGTTTGAAATCGACTGAAATCATCGGCTTTCTGAAACGGTGATACAAGGACGAGGAAACTAGGGGAAATAACATTAAGGCGAATGGGCAGTCAACTCCTCCTGTGTCATTTTATTGCAATCTGAGAGAGATACAGTCATGAAAGACAAAGGAGGGACACACAGGGTGATGGGCTTTGAGCTCATGCTGCTGTGATCAAGGTAAACAAGCCGATCTCATTTAAAGCCTTAATGTTTGCAGAATAGAGTAGAACAATGGGTTTTTCTTCAGAGTATTGATGCAAATGTCACCTTGGCACAAAGGATAGACACAAAAATTGCCGCTGTTTTGTTTTCACTTTTAAGTACAGCCAAAATTATGAGTGTTAAGCACTGGGATTGCAACCCTGCATGGATAAGCCGTATAGATAATGGATGGACGGATAGATGGATGATCTATTACACTCTAACACCTTAAATACATACTATAAAGGGTGTGAGGTGTTTTAAGTATAGAAAAGAAAAGGGGTTTTCATTTAGCAGCATAAAACACAGATTTTTCACATTTCCTTTTATTACTGCAGTGAAGCTCATTCGTCAGACTGGAAATCTTGTCTTCACAAAATATTTTTCTACTCACTTATTTGCCTTTTCTTGAACTTTAAACCACGAGCTGTGTGGTGTTAAAACATCCAGATCTCAAATAACCAAACTTCTATACTTTGGCATTGACAACTTACACAATATGTGCATAGCAACTGAGCAAACACAGTCTGCTGATGAAGACCATGATGGTCTGTATATTCTTCAATAGGTAAGGTCACCCTGTCGGATCACCATAAGGTGAAATATAACAAACTAATAAGGTGGACCGAACCTTAAAACAGTATATGGAGCAAGTATATGATTTGTGATTTATGGTTGAAGCTTATGAGTTGGGGGGATAAATGTTGCACAAGGCGCTCATTTGTTGGAACCGTTTGTGTGCGGAGCAGGAGACAACTGTAACTTTCTGGCAGAGCGAGATCATTTACAGCTATTGGCAGGCTGCTGCGAACACCGTATCTCTCCCCAGGGTGCCTGTCTGGTAATCCTTCCGATGCATCTCCGTACCTGTGACACAAGGTGACGGACTGTTTCAAGCAGCAGGGCAGTGTGTCTCTGCCAAAAGCCAATTTACATACATTTCTTAATTAACTGGACACCTGCCTTTGGGAATCAATAATCAGATGTGCATGACACTTCCTTAAATACTAATTCCAAACGTGATTCACACCCACCCTCGCTTTGGCACCCTGCACATATCAGAAACTCGCATTATTTGCTTGGCGGCACTGACTCAATCTCAGCCTATGGAAATGAACCCTAAGAAAATCTAGGTGTTCTGTGCGTGACCAGGTGAAAAACTCTTCGTAGGCCATAGTGATATTTTAGCACCTCACATTTATGCATGCTTTTTTTATTTCCACACAGTCGGCCTGACACAGAATGGAGGACAAGTGCAATTTTTTTTTGGCATGAATTACAAGCACAAAGCCAAAGAGAGACTCATTACAGTGGCATATAACTCAATTTAAACCAGCAGATTAATTGTGGCAATTCACATGTGCTGGCCAGCCAGTGAAAGCACAGAGACATTACTTGCACCTACCGATTTGGCTCCATAGGATCAACCTCGTGTGCTCAGGCAGTATTTGCTGAATTGTGGAACTGTCATCACCAGAAACCTCCTGTCTGGGCTGTGCATCAATTCAGTCCTCCTCCCCCAGCTGCTGTGAGACATTATAGTCAATCTAAATTTCATCTCACCTTATAGATACAGACTGGCTATTCATTTGAATTAGCATCCTTTATCACTGGTCTATATAAACAAAGTCCTGCCTTACTTTGCACTTGTTTTTTTTTTTTCTTGCTGGATGTTATCACTGCTGCTCTACCATCAGCCTTTTATAGAAAACAATGGAAGAGATCTGCATTCTCCTTCTCTCTTTATCTCTTTGCATCCACCTTAAAAAGTGCAAGTTACACATATACAGTGATTGGCTCTATACTGTTCTGGCTCACAGCAACATGTCTGCTCTGTCCATCGAGGTAGCAGGAGCAGGTTGTCTATTAATCACAAGGTTGGTAGTCCGAACCCTGTCTCCTCCTGTCCACATGTCAGTGTCCTCGGGCCAGAATCCTAAGTTGCTTGGTTTGACAAGCACCTCGGAGGTAGCCCGCCGCCATCAGTGCGTGAACGTGTGTCTGAACGGGTGAATCAGAGGTAAATTGTAAAATGCTTTAGTGCATCCAAAGTGCTACATAAATGCAGCCACTTACCATTCAGGATTTACTTTGTGGCTTTGCAGTGGCCATTCCCTACACGCCTCCTCGACACTGTTACTGTCCACTCGGAGCGACCAAGAAGCAGCGTCAGGGGTTTTAAAAAAAAAAAACACGCTTGGCTAAATAGTTCACTTGGAATGGAAAAAGCATTATCAACCCTGAAACATTAATGATTTAGCTTAAGGTTAATGTTTATTAGCTTGTTAGATAAAGTGATACCACTTCAGACTGAGACTACCTTTATAAAGGATTTATAAATGGTTTATAATTAGGTCTTCAATTTGGTTGTTATAAGAAGTTATAACAGTTTTCAAATAGTGATTCTTTCTCACTATTTGTCAAGCTCAAGTTAATTCTTACCACTCATTAATCTTACTAAGGAGCCTCATCGTAGTGTGAAACACATCACCATTTATTAATGACTTACACATTAATAGGGCTGCCTTTACTGGTAAAAGGCAGCCTTGTGATGCAATAAGGCTTCTTTTGCCTGTTACAAATGTTTAGAACTGATAAACAAATGGTCAAGAAAAATGGGATGCCAAGAAACATCATGGAAAGGTTGGAGGGAGAATCAACTCAGCGAACAGGCCAGAGATATCTGAACAGTGGCAGGAGGAACGGATGAGCAGTTCACCGCGATAAGGAAGGTCGTGTTGATATATGTTGAGCGTGTTATACTATATAAAAAGCGCCTACAATGTAGCATCCACTGTGCATAACAATCTGATAAATGTCACATAAACAGCTGTGACTGCAATTAAGATGACAACAGCATATCAAGGTTAAGAATGTATCCAAGGCCTCAGAGAATGAACCCAGTCATTTCATGTGGTAATCTTAATAAAATGAAACTTTTTTTCACCGTTGAGATGCTGACAGTGGTTAATTGTTAGTAACTAACTCTCTGATGAAGTAGACATGTACAAAGGCTGGATAATGGAGGAAACAAAGAAACCTAAGTAATGAGATAAGTGGCTCAATGGTACTAAAAGAAAACAAATGAATGAATGAAAAAAATCAGATCTTTTCAAAACCGAAATCAGGCGATGGACAACGATCATTAGAAAATAAGTACAATCAGTTCATTCGCTTTTATTAATTTATTAATTCCTCTTTTATCTTATTATTAATTTGACTTTCGCTCAACGCTCTTCTCTTGTTTCTGGCCGAGGGAGATAGCAGTAGTGGACATCTTGTTTATTGTGAAGCGACAGTCATGAATGCTCAGATTATACAGATCAATACCGTGTCCCCTGAGGCTGTTGTGAGTGTTGATATTTCAGAGCAGCGCTTTTACTTTTACAACCTTTGCATTGTTGTGGATTGCCGTTATCATATGGACACAGATGGGGATACTGTACATATACGCTGTGTACATGCACACAGAGCAGCATCCACGACTCTGCACGTCCACGGATCAATGCGCCACACAGCTTGTGCACAGGACCGAGCACAAGCAGCTCCACTGCTGCTATGCTGCCTCGTGGAGTTGCCACTGATATCGCACATGAATGGCAGAGTAAATGAAACAGTACATTCGGTGTCAGGATTAGCGCGCCTCTTGGCAGCAGGTGAAGACCGAGAGATGAAGCAATGAAACCTGCGTGTGACTGTCCAACGGTCACTGCCGCAACGTAATGGATTCATCATGGCTAACAGCTGGGGTTGGGTTTTTCTCTTTACGCCTTGATAACTGTCCTCGAGGAAACACGGGCATTCCGCCCCAAACGTGCCTCTTGTTTTTGTAGCGGGTTTGTGATTTAGCTCAATAACCAGAGGGAATGAAGGAAAAGGTATCTTATCGTCAACTAATTAAGAACTAGCTCAGGACATGGGGAGCGCCTGACAGAGTGCCATCCGTTTTAATCAGACACGCGGCTCCACTATAAAGACATCACCTCAGCAGATGTCCCACTTATTGAAGGAGAAGGAGGGAGTCTGAGAAGGGGACAGGTGTTATTTATTTTTTCTCAAACTCCACGTTTCAAATAGGTTTTCAGCTTTTTCTGGCAGTGGCAATTCACTGAGATAAGCGCAGGGGGTAGTTTTGCACGGGTGTACGTGTGTTTGTGAGAAGGATTATTTTAATTTTTTTTTTTTTTTTAGCCGAACGGGAGGAAAATGAGACAAGGTGGCACAGTGATAAGAGAGACACCTTTAGCGTGAGCTTTCATACAAAAATGGTGTGTTTTGGGGGGAGAAGTTGTATTAGAAATTTAATTACTGAGTGTTAAAAAAAAAACAAAAAAACAACCCACCACGAGCAGTGAGGAAGCCTGATATTTTGGATCGCTGAACTGTCATTTCATTGCTGTTCACTGGTTCTGGCTGCCACTGTTGAGAATGTTTTGAATAAATTAAATTTAGTGTGTAGAAAAGAGGAGGCTGTTTAATTTATGAGTGGTTTCCTGGTTGAGCATTACTGGCCCATAAATCTGCATTTAATTGAATTAAGCTAAGCTAACTTTGGGTCATATCATATCATCAGGCGTCGCAGGACCTCTGTGGCACCACGAGAGGGGAAACCGTGAAGCAATGACTGAAATGTACAGCGGCGCAAAACAGCAGCAACAAACACATCCCTCATCTGTTTTTATCGCACAACAGTCAATGAAATTATCATATAAAATTCCATCCAACTCGACGGTGGATGGCCCCCATCACACTGCAGGCAAATTTTTGCTCATAAAATCTGGCCTTGGGCAGAACTGCGTGGACCTTCAGCGACAGGTTTCATTACATTCCGTCTTTTTTTTTTTTTTCATGTCTTTTTCACACATATTTTCTCACTCTTAAACTTTCTGTTCTGCAAAAAACAAAGCGTCACATGCGCCCTCTCAGCCCTCTGACATGTTCGCACTCGCGCTCCCTGTATCAGCGCCGTGATGAATGGGCTCATTTGCAAGACAGTCACAATAATCCTTAGTTCCCATACATTTGCTTTTCATAATTAATGTTTAGAGGCTGGAAATGTTATAATACACGCTCGCACATGCTAATCCTCAGTGAAATATTTGGTGAGGTGTCGCCACATATTCACCTGCTGGTATTTACACAGCTCTTAGACTCCAGACTGCTGTGATCTTTGATACAAGGGCAGATTAGGCTGCTGTAATATTCACGTCTATGAAAACGTACGGCTTGGCCCCTGAAATATTTTTGACTGCGTTCAGAACCCATTTCCCCGCTAACGCCTTTCCCCTAATTAGATCCGGAGGTCTATTTTTTTCCCTCTCATCTAGATCTGTTCTCTGCCCACACACACACACACACACACACACACACAGTTAGACACACACACACACCTCTTCTTACAGTAGATTCAGAGTGGAGTTGAGATGAAGGCAACAGAGCTAATTGCATTAGCATCAATTTACTGGCGCAGCAGAGTGCAGCTGTGCTATCCAGTGATGTATGGGCCCTGCTAGCAATCAAAAAAAAATAAATAAAAAGAAAGTGTGCTGTGTACATATGATAGAGTATTAGCCTCTATGCAGAGAAGCAATAGGGAATCTAACAACCACATTTTCAGACTGATTACGATTATCAGAATAATTTCATTAAACCATTTACATGCATCACAGAAGCTGCCGTTAATATTTCCATTTCCACACACTGTTGCTACAGCAATTTCTGATAGAGCCGACTATCATGAGTCTTTTCCAACGCCAGCTACAAGCGACATGAATAATTCCCTCTCTTGTCATCAGCTGCGGTCATATTGCTCCCCACCGTATCTCGCTTTCTCACAATCCATCCAAGAGGCGAGGCTGACGACCTGAAGGCTGGATATAAACACAGTAATGTCACAGGGCTCTGCCGTGGCGGCGGCTTCTTAACGCGCTCATCGTTTAAATGATACAGTCGTGCAGTCAACGTCTTCTACCGTTATCATATTAAAATTAAGATGAAAGTGTGAGCTGTGCCCGATGGTGGAAATTTTATATGAAAATTGGGCTAACGGATCAGTCAGAAAGCAGACTGGGTAAGGTTGGATTGCTGGGCAATTTACAAGGGATTGAGTGCCCCGGCGGTTCACCTGGTGGAGCGTGTACCACAGAAGCTTAGTCCCCAAATTCACTGGCCCCTAATCTGACCTGTGGCCCTCTGCTGCATGTCGTCCCTGCAGTTTCCTGTCACTCTCTCACTCTGTCTGTCTCACCCCCCCTCCCCACCCCATTCAACCTGGCATCTCCATTTGCTTTTGTGCAGCGGCCCCATGTGCATTTTTTTTTTTTTTTTTTAATATATATTTGCTTCTGCATTTGAAATGATCATAAACTTCACATCAGCACAATGAGTCAGCATTGCTTCTGTGTAACAGGCATGAGTGTATTTCAGAGTTACTTCACGGAGACACAAAGTTTATGCCACTGTTCACGATGATATTTGCTCCTGTAGTCTTTCCAGTGCATCTTGTAGATCAGCGGGGACCTTTCAACAGTTCTGACTTCACAGCTGTAGGGTGAGTAATGAGCATCTTCCCTGCTGCTGGTGGCCCAGTGTGGAGACAGAGATGCCCTGCTCGAATTACATTTGATGGTCTTACATTAATAGTTTGCGATACTTCCTTTCGACATGGACCATTGGAATAGTGCTTGGTTGCCAGTGTATTACATTTTAAACTTCTTGAAATGCTGGCATTGATGCTTGCGCTTCAAAACAGAATCTGCGATTGCTCATTTCGTCTCTACCAATGGTTAGCTAACAGCTAACAGCTTTCTGCCTGAAATTCCTCCACGTTGCTGCTGCTGCTGCTGCTGTTGTAGACAAGACTGTTGAGAGCGGTGAGACTGAAATGAAGGCTACTGGCAACAAACCAAAACAAACAGCTCAAAGATGCTAAAAAGTTTTGTAAAGTTGCAGATATGTGACAATTCGCTGTGACGAAAACTTAAAAAATATTGATTAGATTCGATTGATTAGTGCAACTTTAAATGGTCAGTAAACTTGTTGACTGGTCACTGAAACCTCTGGCTCCACGGCCCGAGTCTGGCCCATATACGTCCACATCTGGGCAGATTCCGGCTGCTATCCTCCAGTGTTTATACAAACCAGATTCTCTCCCTGGTATTATCGGACAGCTGAGGCACCACGAACAGACTTAACTATACACCATGTTGAGTGACTGTCAGCATAATCTCAGACCTGAGAAAATGAAATTTGGAACAGCTCTAATGCTAAATGCCGAGTCATCTTTAATGATATGAGGCCAACTCTGACAGTTTTGTGTGGGATGTAAAATTCACTTGAAATGTGATTTGAACTGTTTCTCCTGCATATAATTTAAAAGGGCTGAAGAACCGGAAATGTGCACAAATAAAATCCTTGTTTACTTTATTACTTACCTAAAATGGATTCAAACATAATTGCAAATATTTTACATAATTATCAAAATGTCAGATTCTGTACTTTACCAGTGTTTAAACTACACAGATATTTACCTACAGTAGTGGCACTTCAGATAATTTGTGCCTGTACAGATTATAACACGAGTCTCTGGAAACGCCAGTAAATGCCAGTGAAAACGAAAGTTAAAAAAAAGATTAGGACTCAGAGAAGGTAGAAACACATGGAGCCACCAGATTCATATTCATGCCAAATTAATACTGTTTTAAAACAATGACGGCAGTTAATGCTATTGTTGATGCTACATAAATAGCTTTTAGTCTTTGAAATATCCATCTATTCTACAGCCACACATACATTATTAATCTTGTTACATCTGTGAATTTTACCCTCCTTCTGAATATGTTTTCATACAGAAATAGATTTCACATAGAATGTATTGTAGGCATACTGCTGTGACACTAGTTTCTTATTGAACAGCTATATTTATTGAACATCCTGCCTTTTCCTCCTCTAATTCCCCCTGCTACATGATTTATTTTTGGAGACTTTTTCCTCATCAATACCAAGGGGAATGTATGCTGCACAGATTGTAAGGCAAATTTGTGATTTTGTGCTATACAAATGCAACTGACTTCCCATACTGAATGTAATATAGGACATAAACATCTTAATATCGATCGTGTAAATCCTCTGGATGAACTTAATATGAAATATTCATAGTAAAATTAGTAAATGTGCATAAAATAAAACTAACTCTCTCTCTCTCTCTCTCTCTCTCTCTCTATATATATATATATGATTTTTATAAGATATAAATGTTGTGAAGTATAGCATGTTTTATATATATATATTATTCTTTTAATTTGTATATGCATATTTATTAAAAGAAAAATACAAAAAATATATGTAACACATACAATAACTACAATACAATGCAATACATTATATATGTGAGCATATGAAATTGTTCTAAACTCACAGGTTTTTCATATGCTTTTTACAAATATGCTTTTATTTTATGTGAATATATTTCATATTTGGAAATTTGACCTATATACATCTTACATTTGTTATTACATTGGTTCACAAGTGAGTTGCACAGACAAGTAACGCTAAAAACTTTGTACGTCTACGCAAGGGCGTTTACAATCCCCTACAGTGATGTGTAGAACAATGAGTCATTCATTTGGCCCCGTGTCTGCTTTTCACTGGCTTCGGGGAGCTTGAGTTGCTTCAAATATCACGTCACATTCCCTTAACATGGATCTGCAGCAGCCATAGCTACCTATATATCCCACTGAGAAAATGCCAGCCCACTTTGATGGCATTTTTACAAAACAAGCATGTACGGTGGGGTAAGTGCACGTCTGTGTGCAAGCGTGTGTTCCCCTGTGCCACTTTTCGTCAAATCAGTTTCCCTGTGTTGTGCAGGATCAAACGTCATGCCAGGTTCCTTTCACTCCCCTCCAGTCAGACAGCGCAGGAAATGCAGAAACTGAAGATAAATCCTATCAAGAATAATTATTTCCTATCTCACTGGTTGTGCTCAACCTGTTTGAGCGCTGATAACACATTTAATGCCTGCCTTGCTACTAATTTGTGTTGAAATGGTGTTTGGATTTTCCAAAAGGTCAAAATGATCAAAATACCAAAAGTCATCCAGTGCTATTATTGACAGAAGGAGTAGTATTGGTTTTATATGACAACCACAGCTAAATGTTATCTTCTTTTTTAAATTTACAGTTTCAGGTCAGTGTTTCAAAGGAAAGCCATCTTTAGACTGACTGCAAAAAGCTGGTTCTCTCTTCAACATGCAAAATGCAGAGGGAAACAAAGTTCAGAACCTGAAATAACCAGAAGTAACTGGTGTCCAAAATAGACAAGAGTCCCTGAACTCAAACCGCCGAGGTGTCCTGAGCTTTCATCCATCTAAGGATACCCCCTCCCCCTCCAACCACCACCACCACCTGCAAACGCATTGGCCTGCTGATCTGAGCTGCTCCCACCCACACTGTTATCAAAAAATAAAATCATTACGCCTGCTCATTGCTCCCTCTCCACACCACCGAACAACTCCGTGACACCGATGAAGTTCATCCATTTTTATTTATTCTTTGAAGGAAAAAAAAAAAAAAAAGAAAGAAAGAAGAAACTGCTTCACCCACAGCGATCGATACCAAAACTGTACACCTCATTTGTATAGAAATATTCAGGAGGTGTAATGCTACTTGTTCAAGCACCAGCTCAAAGGTTATGTAACTGTAACACATTTTTTTTTTTTTTTTTTAAAAGATTATTACTATAGTGACAGCAGAGAGAAAACCTGGAGGCACGGAGACTATGGCCAGTCTACGGAACATGCTCTATCAGGTGAGCTACTGGACCACATAACCACACGTAAGACTAACTTTACAAACAGTTTCATCATGGCAAACCATCCAGCTGAGCAGTATTAGACAATACGATAGATATAGCTATAGACTGCCAGTAAATTAAAGGAGAGACCAACATTGAGTGTCCTTGTAACATGTTGGACAACCACAAGGGACCAGGACAGCTTCAGTGCTCCGTGGCATTGACACTGCTTGTTTCTGCTGGATGATGAACACGGCTCATCAAAAAGACACTAAGACCTGAGCTTCAGCCCTGCATGTTTGTTGAATAGCCCAGCATCTTTAATATTTAATAATTTATTTCCAAAAATGAGGGGGGAAAAAAATCTAACAATCAAACAAACAAAAACAAAACAAATCTATTCATTAGTCATATCTTATTTTGCATGAATGGTCCGTGAGAATAACATGATATTGTCGATCGGAAATGGAAGTATGTTTTGGGAGCTCTGTGTCATTCAAGCAGCGAATATACCACTTGGCACACGCACATTTTGAGAGAGAGAGAGAGAGAGATAGACCCAGGAGTGAGCCCACAATGTCTTAAAAAAAACACCTCTGGGTGGTGGAGAGCACGGTCTAACACCACAGTCGTCCACAGATGTTCAACTGGGTTGGGCTCTGTTGACCTTGAAGGCGGCAGATATGTGACTCACGCCATCTTCATACTCATCTATACTCATCATTCAGTGACCCCTCGTGGCCCCAAAGATGGGGCCAATGTGCTGTTTAATTTGTCTCCTGTCTCCAGCAGGTTGTTTAGTGCAGCCATGAGCGATTTTGGCGAACAAACGCGAGTAGCTTGTGTTGTCGAATGATTCCACTTTCTTCGCTTGTGCTGAGAGAATGAAGCCGCTTTGGAAACATCCGTTTTGAGGAAGAGGCAGAGGTCAAGCTCATCTATCAGGCTCGGCTATTAAAACACAGCTCAGCGGTTCTTTCAGACTCTGTGGAAGCAGTTTAACATGCCGTCCTTGTAATGTTTTTATTCAAATGCATCACAAATAGAGAGACCGTCAGAGAGCGAATGATAAATGAAAGGATGTTTTTTCAGCTTTGCTAGTTAACAACAGCTGGGTAAAAAAAAAAATAATTAAAAAAAATTAATTTGCTGTCATTGAAAAGGTAGCTGGCACCAGTATCTTTAAAGGGGGAATGTTTTCTTACTGCGCGAGTTCAATCAATACGTGTTAAATGTCAATATGACAACTTTGACCATCCCATTTGTTTTCGCTGTCGCTCCCGCATGAAACGCTTTAAAGTGACCATTGAAAAGAGGTGAGAATTTATTCAGGTTTTATTTAAATGTTACTTTTTTTTTTTTTTTTTTCAAGACACATTCACAACACAACACACTCTTACAATAACCTCTCATTATTGGTTATTTTTCACGTTTAGCTGCGGTTGCACTTGATGTGTAATTCATCTGTTCACTCATTTAGGACATAAATTACGTGACAACTTTCTTGAGTCTCTTGTTCACTTCGCCTTCGAAAACTGCTGAGCCGCAGCTGATGGTTTAAGTAGTCTGAAACGTGAAGAGGGACGACATGCCGAACAACATGCTGTGTGTGCGTGGTGTGCTTTGTGCGCTCTCTGGAGGCTGCACTACGCTTGCTAAAGCTTGCGTGACCTTTAAACATCATTAACATTAACTCTGGGCTCTGCTGTACCTGCATTTGTAGTCGTGGGCAGCGCAAGCGTTCACACGCGCGCTCGCGCACGCCTGAGCAATCTGCAAAAGATGGGGAAGTTTACAAACACATCTTACAACCACGCACACGCACACTGAGACACAAATCTTTTTCTCAGCGAGGGGCCAGATCGATACCAAACACAACACACCGATTCTATTTGCAAGGCTTTGATGTCGATGCTCTCTGGAGAGGAGAGCGTGTCTGTTCTGTCCTTAATGCTCGGACACACACACACACAAATAAATACTTACAAATGCACACAGAACACCAGAGGCACGTGCTCGCACTCGTGAAACCCAGACTATGGCTGCTGCCTTTACTCCCCATCGTCATTACAGAGCAGACTGTTCCAAATTAAAACCTCCGATGTGGAAGTTAGGAAGGAGCCGTGGTCGCGCTGTTGCAACAGGTAGGGCTCGGGATTTGCTGGCGCTTTTGTGTGTGTGTGTGTGTGCGCGCGCGCGCCTGTGTGTGTTTTTTTTTTAATCCTCAAAGCCACGCAACGAGGCAAAGTGTCTCACTGTCGTTGTTTAAAGGACACGTTGTTATTTTTGCCATGGTATGTTCTGATCATGGGCCAGGGACTGACTAGTTCATGATGTGAATGTTTTTACTGGATTACAGAATCAGAATCAGGTTTATTAAGTTGGTTTTCAAGATGTAATGAATTTGCAAACATAGTAATTCGTAAGTAAGTAGTGAGTAGTAGTAAACGTAGTAAGAAGGAGAAAATATAAACTAAGACAACACATGCAAGTAATAAGGTAAAACAAAGCACACCAGCACATTGAGGCGGACATCTTGGAATCACAGCTTAGTCTATGGTGAATAGTTAAATATAGCGATGCCCGTTCCATTTTATTCCAGTCTTTGACATGTGGTAGGCCCTCATCATCCCTCCATTATCTATCCCGCTCATCCGTCAGGGTCGCGCCCCAGGTTCAGGGTTCGAAACCACAATCCTCTTGCTGTGAGGTGACAGTGCTAACCGCCATACCACCCCCCCCATCCGAGCAGCGTGTCTGAACGTGCGTTTTTGATATTCTTTACCGTCATGTAGAAAGCTACAAAGCTCAAGAATGGACTTCGACTTCTCACTTCCTGTGATTCTCAGTCTCTCCTGGTTGTGGCTTATTTGGCGGCGGACAGCGGGCCCGCGTCATCGGCAGAATAAAAAGGGAAAGAGGAAAAGCGCGCGCGGGCGCGTGAGCTCAGAAAACATAATGAGTGTCGAGTGTAAACAGTCCTGCACTTCTCCTACAGAAGCGCCTTTATGTCCAGATGTGACAGGAGTCGAGTCGAGATATTCTTCAGAAAGCAGGGCTGACGCAAAATTTTTAAGAATGTCTCAACTTTTGTTATTAGCAGCACCTGTTTAGAGGATTATGCAGCTTTGGAGGAGGTCTGTACGCCGTGAGTGCTTTCTAAATATTGTGGAGCTTTAAAGCCGCACTTGAAGCACAAACAAGGCATCCTCTGTGTGTTAAAGTCACTCCCCCTCGCCCTGCTTTCCAAGGCTTTAGAGCGTAATGGCTTTGTGAAGTTTGCTTGTGCGGTAATGGCAGCTGTAACCTGAAGACAATTTGGCTGTGTTGGGAGACATCATCTTTATGACGCTGTTTTCAAAGACCGCTGCATGTTATGCTGCGCTTCTTAAATCATTCCGCCAATATGCTCGGTGTCATAAAGAGGTGCGCCTCCCCACTTCCATGCCATAAAAAAAATGGAGACTTTACTTTTATGTACTGAAGAGAGACAATTATCAGGTTGGAGAAGAGGAAGGTGACGATATAACCACGCCAGATTACAGATAGGATATCTACACAGCAAGAGGAGCCAAAAACAACAAACCACGTATTGACTCTTAGATTTTATGTGCTGTCAGATTAGTTGCTCATTTGTAGAATTCAATAAAATATGAATAGAAAAACAATGCCAATTGGAGGATTTGCTGTGGATTTATCTGTGTTGACGCAGTTTCATGCAAAAATGATGGACAGCTGATCGCTGTACGCCTTCATTTAGTCCAATTTGAGGATTCTCAAGCATCATTTGCCGTGAAACATCCCCTCCATGAAATGCTAAAAAGCCCAGCTATGCATCAAAAGCGGTTGGGAGGGGAGATAATGAAATACGCCAAGAGGAACCCTGCTAACGTAGACAATTCGTTTTAATGCTGCGCGACGCGTTTGCAGAAAATCCTCCATATGATGCAGCGGGGCCCATCTGAGTGGCCAGGGGAGTGATTATGTCCTTTCACCTGCATCATAGGCGTTGCTTCCTCAAAAAACATAACACGAGTTTACTGCGGAGAAGCAATCAATGGCGACATCACTTACCCCCAAGGTAACATGCGTTTACCCTCTGGATAGATTTTTACATCTTCCAATGTATATCAAAATTGTTTCTTTTGAGTTCCTCCTGGCTCTTCGGATGAGCCGGATGCCACTCAAGCATTGTGGTATTTTTGCTCCAGCACTAATAGTTGGTGTCCCACATTCCTCCTCCAGAGTGCCCTCTAAAATGCAAGCACCTGTGGAGATATTTCTCCACTTTGAAAAGAATCACTAAAATGTTCCCTTTCAGTTTCCACCAGGTGAATGACTCCTGCACTAAAAGCTGTTTTTTTCTTCTTCTTTTTTTTTTTTTTTTCCGCTTTATCAAATGGCTTCATTTTTTAGTACACAAAGAATGTGAGTATGTGGGATGATTTCAGCGTTGCACAGTATGTAATCAACATAAGTGGTAAAAATGTTGCATGAAAGTAGTTCACAGTTGAAAACCACTAAATATGCTAATGGATTTTTTTCTATTCTTGTTCTGTCAAGCTTTGTTTTCAATCGATTGATTAATTACAAATCAAAAAGGGCCTCCCATGTGCACAATCTCACCTTAAACACTCTTTAAAATATGCACTTGTATAGGTAAATGTGCTCATACAGTGCCCCATCACTTGTCCTCTTTAGTGTGTTCATCTATCTCTGTCCTCAAGAGTGTGTGTGCATGAATTAATGCGTGCGTTACTAAGCATGTCCCACCTCTGTCTGAGATCAATTAGGCCTGTGCGCCGGGCAGCAGAGGAGATTTTAATTGCGCCTGCAGATGTCGATGGCGTGACACAGAGGCTGTCAGCTGGCTGCGACAGCCTCAGTGGCACGTACTGTATTTAAGGGGACTCTCTCAGCCCACAACACGGCCATTACAGCTCTGCGCCGTCAGGACAGGAGAGAGAGAGAGAGAGAGAGAGAGGCTGAAGCCGCAGTCGTGATTCATCATCCACGCCAAGTGTTCGCTGACGCGCGACGGGCTAAAGATCACATCGTCTTCTGACTGCGCAAGACAGAGCGCTTTCTGACAGACGTACATCAAGTTAAAAAAAAAAAAAGACTAACGACTAAACATTGGTACTGACTGCGTGCTCTAGTTGATATAATAGGTCTTATTAATTCCTCATCAGCACGGACTCCCTATTTTACATTTGTAAATAGCATAGAATTGGGAATTCTACAAAAAAGTCATGTACTGTATCCTTCTATTTACTACCAATTAGCAGCTGCATGGTACTCCATTTTAATTGGGCCATTTGGTAAGAGAAGGGACATTCTGATTCAGAGGCAAATCTGTTTAGTTTGTTTAAATTAACAGGAAATTCTGTAAAAATAAAAGTATTCTTCACGTCAAAATGGCCCTAGATGTATGAAAATGATGGTGCAAGGATGCTGTGGTTGGATGCGCACTTTCCCTTTTAAGCCAGTGTTTGCAGATTCACAGCTGCCCTATTTGGATGGAGGATCTCCCCGGAGAAAGGCGAAATTAGCAAAATAACGCCTTATTATAGCGGCTGGATACAAGGTAGCCTGAGACGCTGCCAAGAATGTCTGGCAGAGCCTCCTTGTGCAAAGATCTAAAAGCGTGCAGATAAAGACAAGAGATGCATAAGTGGTTCAAAAGTTTTAATTCCACCACTCTGCGGAGAATTGCAGTGTTTGTGCCTGTTGTTTATGAGGGCCAGAGGGAATAACGCTAGTTTAGCTTCCCAGATACGCCACCTTGTTTTCTGTCGCGCACACAGTAACTGCACACAGCTCGACTCCACAAAAGCAATCTAGGTCATCTTTCATCATCTGGTTCTCCTGCTCAGGCAGAGGGATGAGCTCCGAGTTAAGTGGACACAGAGCGTGTGCAGAAAGTCAGCGTGCGGAGACTGAAAAAGTGAGATCCATGCCAACTAGTGGGTGCAGCCAATGGCGGCGCATCGCCATGCCATTACGGGAAATTATCCGCCCATGTTTCTCATGGGGAAGAGAAACACTGCTGGCTCAGATCTGCTGCTCCTTCTTGCTCGTGTTTGTGTTCTAGTTTTTAAATATTCCGATGTAAAATCAGAACAGACAGCAGCCATGAACACACAGCATATGAATATACTACATGTTTACTCAAATCCTTTGCCAACAGAGGTGGCACAGGACGTCCAAGTATTTCATTTTGGAGGATGCACAGGTTTCCTGGATGGCCAACAAATGAAATGATATGTGTTTACTGCTCTCCATCATTAAATGATGTAAAAATTTGGCTAAAAATGATCTGCAGACACTAGTTACAATAATTTGTTTTCTCCTAAAAAAGGTGTGTGTGTGTGTGTGAGCGTGTGTGACAAAACAGAATTATTAAACTTGCAGATGATCTTGCTGCATACCACAATCTTTGCTCCACACACACACACACACACACACACACACACACACGCACACTGTGGGACGCTGAAGTCAATCTGCAGCCTTGCCACAGTGAAAACACACCAATCCAACACTGTGAAAGTTGATTAAAGATTTGACGCACAATTTCACAGAATAAACAAGCTTTTGGCGAGTAATAGAAATGTGCTGGCATCTGCGTATTTTCTAATGAAATTTCTTGTAAAGGTTCAGACTTTAATACATTTTGTTCGCATCTCCAGTGGTGGGAATGAGAGAATTTATGTAACTTTAATTATAGGGACACACAAATTCTTGTAACATAAAGTCGTGACTTAGACATGCAAATAATTGATGTTTGGGTGTATCCAATAAAAATACCATCTCAAAACGAAAAGGTTAAATACATATTTTCAAGACGGGCCTGCTTACATCAACCTTAACTACGTGACTAATTACATGACAAAAAAAAAAAAACGGCCTATATGTTTGTTCAATGAAAAAACGACTTTGAACCACTGTTACTCACCACTGTAACAAGAGTGCTAGTGCTAACAAGAGTGTTTAAATCCTGGTTATCAGTATTAGTCACCCTCCTACATGTTGCTTTTTATTCTAAATGAAGTCTGCTGTTCTTTGTCACTGCAGTCTGTGTCTGTGTTTTTTTTTTTTTTTTTTTTTTCACACTGGCCATGATGTTCCACTTGATGTATTACATAAATCAGCAGGGTTATTTTTGTGACTCTCGCGGCTTTGCACCCCGGCCACAGGTGCTCCGGCCTCTTTGAAGCTGCGTCATGTGTGGGGGCGCTCACATGGTTCTGTTTGTCGGACTTGACAATTTCATTCACTAAACCTAATCTGACTTAACCAAGCATGTACACTTCAGAGTTAACCCCCCTCCTCCACCCACACCCTCCCTCCCCCCTCTACCGCGAGGCGTCCACACTATATGGTCTACCCGTACTTTGTAGTTTGTAACGTTAACATGACTCCTTGCCACAAAATCGGGCACTTAAAGGCGTGTGAGTGTGCGCCGTCTCTCCATGAAAGCAGCGTGGCACACTTGTGGTTTTCAGTTGAATGACGGCTATTACACGAACGCCGCTCTCTCTCTCCTGGGTGCAAAGCGACGAAGGCCCAGGGAGTGTCTGGGGGGAAATTACATATTGGTTTTTCTGTGCTATGGTGCCTCATTGATTCAATATTCACAGAGGCGGGCAGCGAGCTATATCAAAGCCTGGACACTTTCTTGCCTTGCCTCCCCAGACGCTGTGGCTCCAGTGTGTTTTTCTAAAATTCTGTGTTTTTCCTCAGACATAACTTTAAAATGTGGGTTATATGAGACAATAAACTCAGAGTCTTTATGTTTGATTTTATGATAAATTGTGTTTGTGAGGTTGATTGAGTTTGGCTTCTCAAGCGGCTGCCTGACGCTGTCTTTGTCCCTGAGAAGTTATGTTCTTTGTCCCATTTGTCCATCTGTTTGTTCATTAGCAGTGTAATAAAGCAGATTTCGGTAGAACATTAGGTCATAGTCAACAAATACGTCCCCAGTCATGTTCCTATCTCATAAGCTGTTGCATTTTCTGATAAAAATTGCACAGTAACACACAACCATGTAACACGCAGCATCATCTAGTTACTAATTTTATGTTTGAATCACTGCTCTTTCATCCCTGCTCCTCTATGTCTACTGACAATTTACTACAATTCACTGTCCAACTTTGTCCTTGTTTAGTTTTGTCATTTCCACTTTGTGATATAGAAACATCAATAGCACGGTGCCCTGTTCTAACAAATCTAATAAACCAGTGTCCATCTTTTAACATTTACACTTGTTTTTAGTTTTTCAGCATCCTTCATCTTCCCTTGTGTATCTTCTCGGTTTTGCTCTGCCTGGACACCTGACTGGTCCAAAGTGTCAGGCCAGTTTTAAAATGCGAATTGAGATGGGCAAATCAAAGTGAGAACAACGTGGAACAGCTAGAGCCACTCAGACTTGTTGACCGTAGGATCCCCCCCCCCCCCGCTTTTAACGCCGCCCGTCATCACACACGATTGGTCGTATGAATGTACGCATCACCAGTCTGTTTGTGTAGTGTACATAGCCGAGCAGTAGGAGCCAAAAAAATAAATGAATAAATAAAAATTGGGACATTGTGGGGAGAAGCAAGGAGAGAGGAAAGGAGGAGCTGGGAGGAGACAGAGCAGAGCATCCTTAAATTCTGTATAAATTACACATATGTTCACAACTAAGTGTAAAATAAAACTTGCATGTCAAAATATGAGGTTTATCCTATGTTTTCAAAAGCTAATCAATAGCATCAACACTTGTAATGTGTACACTGAAGGAAAGCAGATGCATAAGCTAACAACTAGCATAGAAAATAAAGACCCGTGTACAGTTTACGGTCAGCTGGAAATAGCTCCAGTTAGTCTGTGGTCTATATACCTATACCTATACCTATAAACAAGTATCCGTGGCTGACTGACTGAGTGATAGAGTCGATTGAGCAATGAAATTAAGCCATTGGTTGGCTGAGCGTCGGAATCTTCCCATTGGGCGTTTTTCCTTCAAAATGCTCATCAGGGAGCGTTTCCATCAGATCCACGACAGTTTTCAACGACAGATAGTGAGCGGGGCCGGAGCAGGCTCTATTTACCTCAGCTGCAGAACGCAGCAGACTATTCGCGGCAGACTCGTATTAGAGTTGTCGTGATGGTACGCATTAATAAAAGCTCAACGCTTCCCGTAAGCATTTCAAATTAAAAGCTGTCTAGTGTTTCAGTGGAGAGAAACCCTTAGGTTCTTACTGTTTTATTGCTCTGCTGACACGCTGCAGTGAGTGCATTGTCTCATTTCCAGCTGTTTTTTTTTTTTTTTTTTGTTGTTGTTGTTGTTGTTTGGTTGGTAAATTTAGAGGGACAGACGGTGGTGTGTGCCACCCACACCACTGAAGGTTGTGGTTATTTCTGGGGGATGTGCCCAGTGCAGATAATAGCCACAGTGAGAATGCAGTCAAAATTTTCTCACTAAAATTTAAAAAAAAATGAAGAGGACTGTGCAGCCGTGGCTTATGAATGTGCTCTGGAAATACTTTTTGATATGAAGTAAAGATTTGTTTTTAAACCAAGCAATTTAAATTCAAAGAATTTCAAAAGCTTATCAACCTCAAAATGAAAATTTACAGAATCTATGAAGATAGCAGTCGACTACTCACTTGCTCAGGGTCCTCTAACCAGTTTTTCACCACTTTTATTTTCCTCATAAAAACTAAAAGAATATCTCAAAAGACAAAAACCACATACAGAAGTGAAGTTAATCGAGCAGAATAAGTCAAAGAAGCAAATGTCGGGCAATTAATGAACCTGGGTTCTTATGTAACAGTTACAGTAGAACTTTACTGGTCTATGGGCCCGTGATTTACACTCTGCTTTTCTCCCAGAAAACACTGAGGGAAAGATGAGGGATGTACAATATTTTCCACTGCTTTTGAAGTTTCTCTTTGAGACCGTGTGAATAACTCAAAAGTGCTCATTCAAATAAGGATCACATATCTGTTTCTCCTCTCTCGTCTTTCCCACCCTCCAATCTCCAGCCTGTCTTACCTTTCATCTCTCTTCTCCAGCACCTGTTTACTTGACTGTCTGTCTACAGCCCCCTGATCGTACAGAGACACTCTTCTCTCACTGTGGAGACCACCACTGGGGCTGTGAGGAGGGCATGTGGGATTGTATATGTTGATATATTGTATACCACTGAAGTGGCATCAAACAGTGGCGCGTCAGACGCAAGGCAGTCCAAACACGTTTTCATCCTTTGTGTGGTTATATGAAATCAGTTTGTCACATGGGAGACAATGCGAGGTCAAACTGTGTATCATGAACTCAGAGATCTGCAGCTTTCCTATGGAAACCTGTCTCTTCCAATCCATTTTTCAGTTTTTAAAGTCAGAAAATGGGATTTTTGAAAAAATAAATAACAATATGAATAATTCAAAAGACTTCAAATGCACCATTGCTCAGTACAGCACGCTCAAACTTAAGACAGCCATTGGAACTAACATTACTCAGTCAGTTTGCTCCACTCAGTCAATTCATTAACTGAATGACTATTCTCTTCTTATGCTACTCTTACACTATGCTGCAGCATTTACTATTATTCTGTGACTTTGATAAGCCGTCACCATAACGTACTGCTCAACATGTGGCCGTAGGCACGTTTTGTACACGTTTGTATGTCTGACTTACGGACTTACATGCATGTGTATTGTGTTCTGTGTTACATGCCACTATACCTACCTACTTACCCTGCGTTACCTTACTTTAACTTATCTTCATTGATGTTTCAACTTATTTTACCCTACTCTAGCTTAGCCTACAGTATCTTACCCTTACCTTATCCACCTTAACCTATCTTACCTTTCTCTATTTAACTAATCCTACTTATCTTACTGTACCCTATCTTACCTTACCCTTGCTAATTTTATTTGCCTTACCGTATCTTACTTTACCCTAGCTTACCTTGCCTTACTATATATTCCTTACCTTACCCTATCTTACTCTAGCTTAACTTTACTGCCTTACCTTAAACTACTTTACCTTACAAATAAGGCCGTTGCAGCAAAGCCCTTGAGTGTTACTGAACCGCGTGGTTTGGTGTTTGAATCCCAGTTTCGTGAATAACATAGTGCTATTTCTTCCTTCAAGAGTGACATAGCCTCACTTCAAACCCACTTCAAAGTTTTCATAGTAAAACTCTCTGAGCATATGTTCCACAAACTTTGCTTTAACTCAGATTTAGGAATACCCCATGGTCATAACTGTGGTGCCTGTGCGTATCACGCAAAGCACTGCTAATGCGTGTGTTAATAAGTAAATCATTTCAATTATTGCAGAAAATGGCTCATTTGTACTCACATTATTACCACTTTTAGTGGCAAAAAGACCCAGCTGCAGATGAAACAGTAGCAGTTTAAGCAGTCATTCATCCTGGGGAGATAAGTAACCCTGCCAGATGGAAGACAATGCACGAAGATGTAATTAATCACTGTGTTCCCGCTGGGTCAAAAAAAAAGAAGGAAAAAAAAAAAAAAGACTGGATTTGCAGTTTTACTACTTAGTGTTAAAAAGGGTCGAGTAAGACACAGGATGTGAGGCTGTAACTCATTTAAACGAGGCTGTGAAGTGTTTGAATCTTACTACACATCGATTTCCCATCATTTCACCTTAGACGCGCTTTGACCGTTTGCACGTTGTTAAAGATTTTTTTTTTTTTTTTTTTTGCTTTGTGATTCAACTCTTTGTCCTCATTAGCAGGACTCGGACTGGAGCCTGTTTCCTTCACCGTGGCTCCGTTCCCACATTGCTGATGGAACATGTGGGTGCCTACGATTTGAACTCCTTTCCTGCACTGAATGTGCTGGCACGGCAGTGGGATCGTGGTGAGACAGCCAGAGGACAAGCTCAACAGTCCCCTCGAGCGAGTTTATGACCTTTTAGTGATAAGAGGCTTGTCTTAGTGCCCAGCCAATTTATGAATGGAGAAAAAAAGAGAATGTTGAGAATGCTTCCTAATGTAACCTGGGCTCTGCTTTTTTTTAATCCACTACATCATTGTCATAAAGACACTATATACACTGGAGAGTATGTATGTTTGTTAATTAACACGTCTCATTCGACTTATTTGAACTATGATCTGTTCACTTTATGTAATAATTAAGCCTATGAGATTATGGAAAGGGCTGGATGCTCGGAACATTCACATTTAGAATAAATTAAAGATCTAAACTTGAGGTTCACTGGTGATCATTTCCAACTGGGGTCAAGTTGTGTAAGGACCCATATGAGATATTTCTTCTTAATAATAAAGAACTGCAGTGCTGTATGTCTCATGTCCTTTACTTCTCAATTCATCTTCTAAAATGAGACTATCAATGTGTCATTCAAGGCAAAAGTATTACATCCCTCTCTCCAGTTAGCGCTTCCATTTCCTCCCTTCCAATCATCTCCTGTGCACATCTCCTTCTCCTTCATTAGTTATTCACATCGGCACCTCATTCTCCTCGAGATGTCCCCTGTGGATCGCGACCCCCAGCCCGTTCTTCATGGAGACATATTGACTCCTTTGATGGTCTTGTGCCACTCTACAAAAATACTCCTCCTTTTTATTCAAACGAGAGCCTGTGGAGAGGGTCAGTATGCATGATCAATGTGCAAATCTCAACAGTCTCTCCCCAGCTGAACGTGTCAAACACCATGTCGTTTTTTTGTTTTGTTTCTTGTTTTTTTTTTTTTTTTTTTTCTTGGCCTGCCAAGGCTCCGGGATGCATGGTGAAAATCGATCATTACACTCGGGTTGGTGGCAGGAAGCTCAGCGCCCCGCTTCTGGGTTACAAGTTGCTGGCATCCACAGGGATGAACCAGATGGCGGGTACCTAGGGCAGTGAGCTTTGGAAGCAAACAGGCATGGCGCGCACTTTACAGCGAGCAGCAAAATCTCTCAAAGTGTCACAACTTACCAACTGCCTCGCATTAATGCTGAATAAATGATAATGTGGCCCACAGGTTGGTAAAGTTTGCAATAAATTCTGTGGACTCTCAGGGGATTCTAGCTCTCAGAGTTTACATTTATTTGTGCAGCTAAATATTCAGAGTACCACCAATGTCACCAATTTGCAGAGGCGATTTTGCTATGCCGCCTTTTTTTTTTTTTTTCTTCTCCTTTTTTATTGCCTTGAGGTGTTTGTGTGCAACTTCATCTGCGGCCGCTCTTCCTTTGTCCAGAATGAATGGAAACTCAATATATATGTGAAAGCTACCCTCCTTTCGCTCGACTTGACCAAATACATCCTCTGTGAAGGGCAAGAGACCAGAACCTCTCAGCCCTGACATGTCTTTCTTTGAAATAGAGGCACAGATTGCCACAAAGCCAATACAATCTATCTCTAATGGCTTCCTCCATTTTGATAGCCTGGATGTTTAATCAGAGTAAGAGCTGGGTCTTGCCTCACTTCTGCTGGCATCCATTAATTTTGGCCTCTATTTTTCATTTGTTTGTTTGTTTTTTTTTTTTTACTGCCCTAACAGTCAGCTGGCATTCATCGCTGGCCTGATTGAGCCCTGTTCACTTGGGAAGCAGCAACAGTGTTGGAGACAAATGGCTCACAGTCACAACTGGTCAATAGCAGCTCTCCCTGACCCAAACAAACAGGTGGGGTTTGACATCTCCGTCCAAATCGCTTCGTCAGACGGAACGATCCTGCCCCACCTACTTTTTCATCTCTTAATTAACTACCATGATTTTTATTTACACTGACTTGGCATGGGCCGGAAAAAAGACCCCATCACAGTAATGCAAAAAGGTGTCCGTTAATGAAACTTGAGCGCGAAGATTAGTCATCGTCATGTTCTGTGCATTGGCACAGGGGACGCCAAGCAGCAATCCAAATTCCTCTTTGCCACAACAGCAGATGTAACATAATTCACTGGAAGGGGGAAAAAAAAAAAAAAAAAAGAAGCTTGCCCCAGGAAACAGGTCCAGAAGGAGGGAGATCAATCTAGCGTGAGCAGCCAAGCGGAGATTCAATAAGATGCTACAGAAATTATTGAAGGTCTAATGATGGTTTTCCTAATTTGAAAGTGTAATTCAGTAGTGGCTGTATGCAGTGCGGTTGTGGTCAATGAAAAATGTTCCTCAGCTTTGTCATTACGGCGCAGATCGCCATCAGTCAGGAACGGTGAACGATGAACTGACAGCTGTATAATCACAGGTAGAAAGCGAAGGAGGAGATGAGGAGGAGTCCGTAACAGATGACTCAGGTTGTTTAGATTATTTAATTATCGGTAAGATTACAATTATTGTGGGGCTTTTTCTTACACAAAGCAAAATTTGTTGCCGAGCGAATCGTTTCGGGACATTTTTTGTTTTCCTCCCAAAAGAGAGATCATAGACGTTTGAGCTGAAAAGTGAAGCCAATGCTGAAGAGTCTTAGACCTTTATTCTATCAAATGACCCTCAGGGGGCACATCCACTGTTTGTAATAAGAAGTCAGATTGTATTGAAGTCTGTGGGAAAATGGCCCTAATTTGTACTTGATTTATTAACTCACTCAATAATTTTCCTAATGAGTCGATGGTCTCAGTCTCTAGTTTCAAGTCTTCAATACAACATGATGTTATTTTTTTCAGTGATGGTCCCATTTAGAGGAAAATAGAACATAAAGCAGGCTCTGCTGCTTCATGATCATGCTGTACCGCCCTATCAGGATAGAGCACAGAGCGGGTCAGATCCACCCCCTCCACCTTCTCCTCCAAATGTGGTTTCTCAAAAAACCAAGATGGACAACCAAAGCAATTACAAACTCGAGGCTTCAAAATGGCGGTTTGCAAAACAATGGGTGAAGATCACAGTGGGTTGCCACTTGGCTGGGAGGTGATTATCTTATCTTAAATAAAGACCTTAGGGGAGGAGGTTGGGGGGCGGTGGGGCGGGTTCAGTCTCTCTAGGACTTGCTGTAGTTACAGAATTGCCTGACAACAGCAACAGTGACTGCCCCAAGTCTTGTCACAGTAATGTTGCCAGGAAACCAGCAGGGAAATACTGCACAGTCGTGCTGGGCTGATCGATACAGTGTTGAAATGGTTGCACCACTCTGCTTCCTCTAAAGTGTTGTGTCTATATCTCTGTTTGTGTACAGATTACACAGACACCATAAAATGTGTTAATTTAGTTTTTTTTTTGTTTTTTTTTTTGTTTTTTTTTAATAGAGGTGCTGACTAGGCAGCTTTTTGAACCTTGGATTGAAGCAGTTTCCGCCTGCTCTCAGTCAACATGCTAATCACCTCCCTCTAAGGCTCAATCAAGGATCAATCCTCTCGCCTTATTCTCAAAAGGAAAGTGAATAAGTGAGTGAGCATCTTCCAAAGTGGTGAACCATTCCTCTAATGGCATTTATTGGTCCTGGTAAATTTTCATATTTGCCCTGAGTAACTGAATTGCAGGCGAGAGACGAGTAAGTGATCAGGTTCGCTGTTCATGTGTTAAATTGTAGCATTTATTTAAAAGATACTTGTGGTAGCACGAGCCAAACTGCAAAATTCGGAGCTGCACAGATTTCCATTAAAATGAATCCAACATGCTTTGAGACGAGACCTGCAGACTGTCAACTCTGAATGTGTCAAACATGTCTGAAATTAAAACCATGCCCTCACCCCAGTGATCACTCACACACACACACACACACACACACACACACACACACACACACTTTGCGGTGCTGCAGATAAATGTCAACATTTTGATATCGTCATTTCAGCTCCTTTTTGGTAGCAAATACTGTATGTTTGCTCCTTCAGAGTCATTAATGAGCTCTCTGCAGTAAATATTGCATAGCTAAATGAGGATGGCTCCTCATCAGTGAATAAAGTGTCTGGGGCAAAAGCGAAAGGAGTTAGACTGCGTTTCAAGATGTGTCATGTCAAGAAGCTGTCAGCCTCCACTTGCTGAGGAAAAACACTCTGCCTATCCCCACTAGGTCATTAGCTCTTGCCGGTCTCCCCCTTTTTCTAAACGGGCCGGTGCCCTGACCACATGAGCGCTGCTCTGAGACCATGTCAAAGTCATCGCACTACATAGAGCCACACCATCGGCTCCAAGTCTGACTCACCAGAGCCAGTCCATTACGTGATTTGTCACTGCTGTGGGAAGATGGACCCAGTCGCTCGTGTCATTTTACAACGCCCCGTGGTATTTCGGCTCAGGGAAGAGGAAGAGTTGTGAGAACTACACCGATGCCAAATCTCACAAAGCCACGTCTCTTGAGTCCCACTTTATTCCTCTGTGATACGTTGCTTGATCCATGTCACATTACGGCTACAAGATCGGCAAGTCAGGATGATAAAGGAGAAACAAAAACCGAGTGTGTCCAAGTTCACTTTGTAACCGTTACATAATCTGTCCCAAAGCCGATCTCTTTTTTACCCAGCCAGCCTAAAGGCAGCTGCATTCTCCATCTTTCGTGTGATAGTGCAGTAGCCAAGCGTTTTTATAATGAAACGCCTGTAAGGTGAAAGATAAGGCCCCTCTCGTACTTGTCAGTCAGCGGCTTTGCCCCATGGAAACTTGAAGCGTGAATCCAGAGAACATGACAGTTGAGTCAGGCTTTTCTTTCAAACGGCAGGAGAGAATTAAAGATTGAATGGTACTGTTATGTTTCTCAAAGTGCTTGTGTCACCAAAGTGAGATTACATACTGTATTGGCCCATTCACTAACCCCGACACCCACTCACCACAAGCATCTGATATCACTTTATAATGCATTCGACATTAACATTCAGGCTACTTCTTCAGAACACTGTGAGAGGAAATAAGTAGGCATAACTTGATACATCCAAAGCCTCTCTCTTGGCATTTGCTTATACAAGACGTTACTTAACTGATTATGTGTGTGTGTATATATATATATATATATATATATATATACACACACACACACACACACACACACACCTATCTCTGCATCTGGTTAATCACAGCTCGTGTAGGTTTGAGACGCAGCACAACCAAAATCAGACAGCAGAAGGGGTATTTTGGACATAATTGGACTGACAAACTGCTGCTACTTTAGCAGTAGTTCATGATTTACTGTGGCACCTTGCAGATGAAGCCCCATTCCAGAGCCTCCGCAGCTGCAGAGCTTCCACCTATTGTGGCAGCTCTTGCATTATGGCAAGTAAGACAGGGCTGTTATCTCCAAGGTACGTCAGCAAAACTTTCACATATATGATAAGTTCAACTCTGGAGTGGAATAGACAGCAGAACAACCACCTGGTGTGTGAACCACTGCCCCCATCCAGCCTGACTGCCAGCAGCACTGCCTTGTTTTGTGCAACACCATGTTCTTTTTCTACTTAGCGCCACAATAACAACAACCAAGGTCGGGCTGCAGTTGCAGGACATAGGGAAAAGGTTTGTGTGTGTGTGTGTGTGTGTGTGTGTGTGTGTGTGTGTGTGTGTGTGTGTGTGTGGAAAGAGAGGATATGTGTGGACTTTAGGGTGCAGAGGCCAGGACTGTGGCTTGATTTCATGGACTCTGTGCAAGCATGGCAAGGTCAACATGATGTTGTCCAGCTGGCACTGAGCAGAAAAATCAGAGGTGCTGATCTTTTTTTTTTTTTCCCCATATTGCACTGCTGATGTGGCTGCTAGCCACTGGCTCCAGCTCACTGTTCCAGCAAGATCAGACAGAGGAGGGAAGAGGCTTTGTGTTGCCTGAAAGCACCTCAGTGCTCCCTAGTGGACATGCGCAAATGAATGATAATACACCCACATGGGTGTGGGTGCAAACGCACAATAAAGCACAAATTAATATAAGCGCATACACAAACAGCCCCTCTTGTGTGTGTGCGTGTGTGTGCGTGCGTGCATGTCTGTGTGTGGGTATATGTGAACATGGTCAAGGTTGTAAAAAGGCACAAATACAAACCTAATTAAAAATAAGCTTAAGCTTATTGTAAATGTCCATCATTCATGATGATACTCTGAGTGAAGGTCAGGGCCCCTCAGGTAACGCCCCCCCCCCTCCGAAAAACTATTATATGTACGGGAAAAGTGGATAAAAAGAAGCCTGTCAAAGGCCTTGTCTTTGAGTGCTGAACTGAAACAAGAGAGCCAGAGGCTACAATACAAGGTAAACACGTGTGATTACAACGGACACACAACCCAGCGCGTATGATTATGAATCAGTATCACTACAAGGAAAAAGGCGAAGAAATATCTAAAGCCATCTCATAAAATCTGAATGTACTGGATCTATCCATAAACATAATTGCCTGCTAGCAAGCAGGGAGATTGGTTTGGCTTTTTTCAAGTCCATTACAGTGCTAATTTAACTTGGGCCAAATCTATTGTAGCATTTTCTGTCAAACAAAGGTGCAATACATGAAATTAAATGACGATTTGAGATTAAAACTCGTCTACAACTAAGTAGGTTTATAGCAGGTTAAAAGCAGTTTAGAAAATTATCACACATTTGGGGATTTGTAAGATTTAAAAAAAAAATAATAATCAATATCTTTACATCTAGCCCTGCAAATACTGAACCAAGCTTCTTATGATACTGGATCTTGGATATTGGATTTCCCATAATGCGTCATTCATTTGACCTTTTCTGTCAGGTATCAGGTGTCTTCACAGGCCTCTGTTAAGTGTGTAGTCGCCACTCTGCAGCGTACCTAAGACGTCACAACCTCAGCTCGTCTTGGAAATGTGTCTGCTCCAGTTCTCTTCACTGTAACGTAACATATTTACGATAAAATGAAATATGATATAAGTCACAACGCTGTCTCTTTTTGTTCTCATTTCAGAAATACTAATGTGTATTTATATTGAGGGCTCCAAGATCTGTACTTATAAGAAGCCAGTGACAGGAAAAGGTTGTATGGGGTTGTTGTTGTGGATGTTAAAGAATGAATGAGGAGAAACAAAATTAGACATCAGACATAACAAAATTCGGCCAAGAGCATCAAAATGGATCAGACCCAGATTGCTGTTGGCATTGGTAGGCTTTATAAAGAAGCTGAAGAGGAGGCTACAGAGCTCAGGAGGCGAATCTGTCAAAAAAGATGTGGAGGACGGACAGGAGACGAGCCATATTAGCATGAGAGATAAAAACTCATACTAATTTAGAGAGGTGTTGATGTATTTATTCATATAAAGATTGCTGTGTTCTTGCACTGCCTGTCAAGCAATGAAAGAAACATAAGCAAGCGCCTGACCAAAAAGGTCAGATGTTAGAGGGAAATTCAATTCTGGTACACCTCAATTATTTACAGAAAAACACAATTAAATGGATATGAAATAGTGAAAATACACAAATAAATATACAGTGCTGAACCCCTTGAGCAGTTTAGATGTTTGTGTTTTACCATGATTTTCATATTCTATCATCACCAGTTTTTATGTGTGAAATGTCAGATATAAGTGAACCCCCAGCTGCATTGGTTCAGTCAAGCAGGTAACAGACTCAGGTGAAACACATTTGGGTGCTTCATTAATTAACAGACCAATGAAATGAGACATCCTCAGGAAAGGGTTTGGCCTGAACTAATTAAAAGAGAGAGGAAACCAACAAACCACTGTGGTCCCATACGAATCAACAATGCCCAGAGCAAAGGAGATATCTGAGGACATGAAGAAGAGGGTAGTGACATTCAAAGCCAACACTGCATATGAAGAAAAGAAGTTCCTCCCAACAGTGAAGCATGGGGGTGGAAATGTAAAGGTCTGGGGCTGCTTTTCTGTTTCTGGACCTGGACAACTCCACCTTATCCAAGGAACCATGAATTCTCCGGCATATCAACAAATTCTTGACCAGAATCTGCTGCCATCAGTCAGGGAGTTGAAGCTGGGATGAAAATGGATTATTCAACAAGACAATGACCCAAAGCATTCCAGCAAAACTACAAAGAAATGGCTTCAGAGAAAGAGGATTCGTACTCTGGATTGGCCCAGTCAAAGTCTGGACCTTAATCCAATTGAAATGTTGTGGCGAGACCTGAAGAAGTTTGTACATACCAGATGTCCCTCCAACCTCTCTCAACTAGCTGAGTTCTGCAAGGAGGAGTGGGTAAAAATCTCCATAAGCAGATGTGAGAGACTGGTCAGTGGTTATAGAAGATGTTTGGTTGAAGTAATGGCTGCAAAAGGAGGAGCCACAAGCTACTAATACAAGGGTTTGCATACTTTAAATTGAAAAGTAAAATTTTCAGTGTTTGTGAAATAAACCACCTTTGTTGAATTAAATAATGAAATTATGCCTCTTTTTGTGTGTGTGTCCATTATTTGGGAGATGTGCTTTACAAATTGGGATTTGGATGTATGTGAAATAAGGTTATTTTAATGTTTTTTTTGGGTTTTTTTTTACAAAAACAGTGACCATGTCTGGAGGGTTCACAAACTTTCAAGCAGCACTGTATAATGAATATGAAAGCATTAAAAAATTTTTTTTAAAAATGCTCAAAGAAAAAAAAAGCCATGTTCAGCATTCAACCAGCCCTCAGACTATCCAGAATCTGGTCCAGACGCTGCCCCCGACTGGAGCCATGAAACCGAGGCACAGGTCACAGTCTATTGACTTCCATGTGGAGCCTCCTACAGGGTAACTGCAGACATGTTTGCCATGCCACTAAGCACCAGTTCACAGGACCATCCGCGCTGTGGTGGAGGAAATAATGACCCTCCTCCACTGAGCTATTCATTTCCACCGACCAGAGAAGGTGGAGGAGGTGGGGGCCTTTGTTCGGCAGGTGCTATCGATGGATGCCAAATCCGGATTCTTCGTTGCCCCTGCAGAGCCACAACAGAATAAACAGGAGACTGTCCACCCTCAGTGCTCCTGCAGGACGTCCGTGATGCTCAGGGCGCGTTTGTCAATGTGTACATTTGACACTCCAGGATGTGTACATGAAGCTTTTGTGCTCAGATTACCCATGAACCACCAGGCCCTTCATCCACCAACTCTGTTCTCTCTATCCAGCCGGCAGAAAGTGAGAAATCTTTGTCTCCATAAAAATACACACACACACACACACTCGGGAGACAGCAAACTGTTACTGTGGTGACCTCAAACACACAAAAACACATTCTCTATGTTAATTTTGATCAACAGGGCAAGTTAAAGCCCAGTTTAACATGCACCACGTAAGACCATTATTGAATGCAAAAATATAGGACTTTCATTTTTTTGTTGCAAATATATGCAAAACACCGTTGCTTTCGAGACAGAAACGCCTATTTGGATTTCAACATTAAGAATTCACTCATCAGTTTCTCAAACGGGGGCAGATTTCGTGCTGCTCATGCTGTGGCTGCCCTTTCCCTCTCCTCTAACCTCTGCCTGCTCTTTCGTGACGTCCCGAAGAGTCTGACTGTTTCTGGGCCTCATCCTGTGCGGCGGGCTGCATCTGGCCTCTTCTGCGGAAGGGGCAGAGGCGGCGTGCTGACCCCGCCACCTGTAGCAATAGCTGGTCCTCCTGCAACAGTCAGTGGCGGACTAATGGAGCGCTGCCTCCAGAGTGCAGCCTTCTCTACACTGTAGCGCTGCCAGGTGGCAGCAGTTTCTGGGCAACAGGAAAACATAAACAAAGAGTGACACGCTGCCACTTCAGTGAGATATTAATCATTACGGATGGACAACGCCCAAATCTGGCTCTTAACCTTCCTCAGGCATACAGGCAACTATACAAGCTCTCAAAATCAATACTCACTCCCATCCAGATTTGATGAATTTCATCTGCCTGTGAAAAAGCAGGTTGGCTGCCTGCCAGTCAACCTGCAGGTTTTCTCAGTTGTCCTTTGATTAAAATATCGCTTAAATGTTAGTTTTAATGCTTAATAACAGCCACTATAACAAGTATAACAAGTTCGTACAATAGGGAATAAAGACAGGCCAGCAATTTGGTCAGGAGGAACAAGAGTATAGGGCCCTAATGGCCGAATGGTTAGTGTGCATACCATATGGGCATACTGAGCCCTGGGCAGCAGGCCCCTGGTTCAACTCCCGACCAGCCAGACCCCCCACTGGATGTGTATCCCCCACACAAGCTCTCCGCTTCCTGTCTCCCTTCACTTTCCCTATCAAATAAAGGCATAAACTAAACAAAAAAGCTTTGCCCTCAGCCAAACTGATTTGCACAAGTACGAACAACAGATTTCGACTCAGAGACCAACGATTGCCTGTTGGAGTTATCCAAAATGTTTAAGTAGTACAGAGACATCAGAGCCAGTGGCAAATTTCAAAAGGATTTATTGAGATAAGGTTGTCCTCAGCGCGGCACCGTGAGCGCTGACCGCCCAGTCATCTTGACAGCTGGCAAGGCGGGCTGGCTGTCCCGTGACTAGGACCCCATGTCTCCCAAAACGTTGGACCAAATTTTAATGTCAGCATTATCTTGATAAGTTGACAGCAAAAATTTAAGCAACTACGTTATTGCCTTAAAACTCTATTTTATGACACAACAGTAAGTATTTTAAAATGATAACTTTCACCACAACATTATAACAGTAGATACACAATCCACGTTGGGATACTAGACTGTTCCTAGATCACCTCTTGATAAAACAGCAAGAAGAGCAAGAACTCATCCAGTCATTGGGACTGCGCTTGGATGGATTCAAACTTTTGAAGTGGAACTTAACAGGAACACAAGTCCACATGAGAACATAGACTGAGAAAGACTGAAAGTTCCTCCGGAGCCACATAAAACACAATACTAGCAGAGAACAACAATCCTTATAAATGGACTAAAACCTGCAGAGTGCCACTTTAAGACTGATATTGTCGTGGTGTTATCCATCACTTCTTGAAAAACAAAAACTAAACTCATTCTTCTTTAATTTCGTCCCACCTGGTGTGATATGACTGTCAGGTATGAGTGATGCGGCCTAACAAAGTCAGACTGAAACTATTTGTAACCTCGCAGAGGAAGCCGAGTAAAAATGACGAAGCCGAAGTTGGGACTTCATGAAACTTTTCTCATCCCTCTCCACTCTGCTCCAGCTGAGAAGATAAGCCATCTCCAGGCACTCGTGAGTTCATGACAGCAGCGGCGCTGCTTGGTTTTCACTCCCAGTAATCTCAGCAAATGAACAAGTTGCGCCTCCATCCTTTGAGCCGGTCCTGGCCAGTGAGCGTGCCGGGGCTCGTGCGCCCATAAGCCACAAAGAGCATCTCTCATGGCGCTACTGCTCTGCCTCTTAATCTGTCTGTATGCCCTCCTCCACATCACACACACATGTGCACACACCCTTCCACGCTACAGGGATGATAGGGGGGATGCACGGAGGAATCGCCATGCCAGCCTCCTCTTGGAAAGGTGAATGGAGGTAGTAGGGATGTGGAGTTGTGCAGGTTTCAGGGGATAAGAGGGCTCAGTGAGAAACTGCTCTTCCTTGCCCTTTCATGGCGAATCATATCCCATTAAGCGGGTTTTGTCCTGTGATGAGGATGCTGCTGGTGCTCCTCAACAATCCCATTAGAGATCATAAAGGGAGCTGGGGATGTGGCCTGAGAGCACTCAGGCTGCTGCTCTAAGGCTGCCAGGATTTGTGTGTATGGCGACTGCACCACATCTGTTAATGGCTTTTTAACTCCAGGTGAACGTTGGGAGCTTTTCTTCAGACTCTCCACGTTCCTGTCTGGTTCTTTGTGCTTTGTGGTTAATTCACAGGGACTGGTTTGCCTTAGCTCAAATTTAAGTTTGGCTTAAGATGTGTGAAAACCAAGGACAGTCTGATATCAGAGAAAAGCTTAGTAGTAACGCTCCATTGGACCTGAAAGACCACAAGTGTTTTACGCTACCCTTAAAATTCCTCCTTCATTCCTTCTTCATACATCCTTCTTTCCTTTGATTCCTGCCAGCTGTCCAAATGGTGTGAAAGTCTCCTTCAAAGACCTCTGGAGAAAATACAACACTATCCTGTCTGGGTGTGTGTTTTTAATGCCACACTCATTAAAGCTACCCTAATCAATATTTTTATATTACACTCCATTAAATTGTAAAAGGGGTCACTCGCTGTGACAGACCCAGAAAGAATTACCACCTGACTCTCAGCATCCACATCAGCTCTCCGGAGCCTTTTAGTCTAGTTTTGGATCATTGTTTTGGATTTCTGGCCCCCAACTTGGCTCTCATTAACCCTCTTTCAAACTGCACCGAACAGCTGTTTTCAGCAAGAAAATCCTATAAACCCGCTGCAGAACAGTGACGGGTGTAAGTAAATGGTGTCTACCCTCTAAGGAAGCTTCAGGATTTCTGTATATGCAGCTATAGTTTTGTGACCGACTTCTCAGAGTATAAAAGTAATCAAATTTGTTGAGGAAGGCATCGCCTCCATTCACTTCCATCCACAAACTAGACCTAGACCTACCGGCAACTAGTTTGGTTCGTATTTCCCCCAGCCACCTACTTCTTACCCCCATTTCCCCTTCCCCTTTGCCCCCACCTTCAGCAAACAGGAGACCCTGGACGAGGTGGAGCAGGAGCTGAGCATCTCTCTGTAAGTCTTCCACCCTCTTTGCAGGGCTTACGGGCTAAGACACAGTGAACCCAGTATACATAATTTGATGATGCTGGTTAGTGCCTTTCCAGCCTTTATTTATTAAGCGGGTGCCTGTCTGTAAAGCTTATTTTCCCCCCACAGCAGCACTTGCATGCTGTGATACATAGCCTAAGACAATATTAGCTCTCCTTTTAGCTCTGGGTTAGAAGATAAGTGAACATACTATTTTAAATCCACTCCTTTCATCATTGTATTTTATTTTTTTTTCTCATCCTCATCCAGACCATGATTAAGAAGCCCACATATCTATCACTGTGACATGCCCCGATGTGAAGTGCGCCATTGTCTGCCGGAGCAGTGAATGGCTGCCTCCTCCAGCCATGTGAAATCACCGGGGATGGTGATTAACTCTAAAACAGTAGAAAATCAGTGCAAAGTGTTTAAATCTCCCCAGACGGCGCATACGCAGTCAATTATGTGTGGATGCATGTGCCGTATGTGTTCGTGAGTGTGCTGGTGGCTCACGGGGTGTCGCTCCGGGACAGATGCGTACGCACCACAGCACGCCACAGCAGCTGCAGACAATGTTAGGGACTAGCTGAGCGCAGGTAAAGAGGCATTATTTGTGGAGACAACAACAGAGCTAAAGGGAGAGCTAATATTGTCATCAGGTGACTGGAAACACAGCTCCAAACACAGGCTAATGTATTTCACGTTTGCTGGATTTGTATATGAGCTTATGTTTGCTTGTTTGGTTTTTGCTTGTCCCACTTCCCACATGAGGCCAAAAACAAATCTATTAATGCAGATTCATGGCCCAGAAATAGGGTTCAGGTTACATTCTGCTCCAAGCTAGTTTTCTTTCGAGTCTAATATCTGATCTGATGAGCAACAACCGACCATGTCCAACCGAATGTTTGAACTCACAGGAGCACGAGAGATTTCTTCTATATATAACAACAGAGAGCAGGTTGACATTTTTACAGTCCATACAGCACCTGCTGGATCTCTGTCTAGTCAGGTCAAGTTATGCTACACTAATTTAAGTTCAGATCTAAATCTGGAAGCTGAGACAATTTGAGAATTAAAGAAAACCATTGTAACAAGTCTGTTTGCTTCTCTTTCCTGCTCTTACTCACTTTCATTCCATCTTCTTTTCTTTGCCCCAAAGTTATTTACTGGCAGGAGAGGATGGACTGGCCATTGAGAGGACCGTGAATTTCCCGGTGGGCCACTGGACAATTGTTGTGTACCAAAAGAGAGCCAAGAAAACTGCAGTTGAAAATCGATTGGTTTGTGCCTTGATTGACTGGCCCATAGTGTTGTGAGGTTGTTGGGCCAGACGGGAGTGGGCAGAGCTGCTTCAATGTGATTGACTATGGTCTATCCAAATGGTGTCACATATCTCTAGCTTGTTGCCTGTTACATTTGGTCCATGGTTCTGTCCCACCCATTTCCCGTCGCTGGTGTCAAACAATGAGCCAGTTGAACCCCATAGCCCAGTCCCCCGGAGCCCAGGCAAAGTACCGGGGACATGGTAAGGTTATTATGATGAGGCTTATTTGGCTAGCTTGCTTTTTAGCCATATCAGTCACAGTTAACAAGGTAGCAAACAGTTAAGGGGGCATTAATATGATGGCTGACTGTTAACTGATTACCTAACTTGACCGCAAGTCGGATCTTTTTCTAGGTTTAATTGGCCCCGTATCTCTCACCCTGCTGTCTAGTTGAAATTAGCCTGTTTCTAGTGTTGTTACCACCAACACCAGGGGCACATTTAGTGATTTGGAGTTCAAGGCCAAAGCCAGTCTTGTTTTATCTTCACACTTTCTCTAATTGGAACTTTTCTCTTTTGTAAAACAATTACGCAGTGAAACTACTGACCATATGGCCACTAGACTTGTATGTAGTATGTAGCAGTATAATTTAATCAAGGGTTCAAGTGAAGTGATGACTCTACTTGTGGAGGGCTATATCAATGTTTTTAGTTTTGAAAATTTATTTCAACAGCCCGTTTCATGAGCCATTAAAATATTAAAATATATTTTCATAAAATTCTCATGTATGCTGGAATAAGGATCTCTGAAGGCCAAGGCCCAGGCCCTCCCCCTCCCCAACAAAATGCTGTACTATTTCCTGTGCCAGTCTGCCCAGCGAGGGAAGGAGAGTAGGAAAGGGATCAAGTAGTAGGAAACACAGATGGTTACACGTCGATCACTGAGAATGGACTTTAGCCTCAATGATGACAACGTGCGTTATACATTCATGCTTTCTTGGATCTGGAAAATATAAAACCATACAAGAAAGATTAAAATACGACTTAAACATACAGAAATGTATGTTTTATATATGTATTATATATCCATATCTACATATATAGATATTTTCTGTGTGAAATATACGCAGCCATCAGCCAGTCTATATCATCTGTTATTTTTCATCAAACATGGTGTTAATTATTATTTTTAATCTATTTCAAATGTGATTGAGAAAGAAATGAATTTTTAGCTTGGAGCCACAAAACATTTATGGTTTGGAGAGCCAGTTAATTGAGCAATAATTGCATTTCCAAATTATGCATGCGCATGTCAACTCTTTGTAAAAGTAAATACACATTATAGGTGGACGCAATATGCAGCTTAAGTTTAATGCAATCTGATGCAGTAGCCCTTTACCATAAACTACCAAAGGTTAATTTTTATTTTGACCATGTCAAAAAGGTTTTAATTAAAATCTGTGGCCATTTCAGGCTCCAACTTCAGATGCAGTGTTGGATGTATATATTTGTGTGTGTGTTCTCTGTATGAACACACACAAGGTGAAAATGTATCTTCTACTATATATTACTCTGCTTAACCAAAGATATAACAACTTGCTCACAAGGGTAGAAAAGAGCAAAATAGGGCCGGTGTTGGTATCATGACATTTAAATCAGCAAACACAGACAAAAATAGATAAGTCCATATACAGTAATGCACAGTGTGTAACTTCCAGAAAAGTATGAGCACTCACTTATGCACATTATTTACTTCTCTCATTATGGAAGTGGAGCATCTCAGGGAGGAAGTGTGAGCTTCATATTCAGTTGGTGTAGTACAGTATACCTTCATCCCCGCACCTACCTCTGAGCTAAACTCCTGTGCCGAGGCCTCTTATAAGCATCACCATTAATCAAACAGGCAGCTCACAGTTTTTTTTGAAAGAACAAGCAAGTGGCATAAATAACTAAAACATCAGGGGAAAGAAGGGAAAAAGAGACCGTGCTGAATAAGAAGGGGGGAAAGGGGAAATTTCAGCCAAAGTCACCTTGAGTCCGGCTAATTTACAAAACAGTGACACAAGCATTACCCACAATGAGGGTGATTAATATCATAAGAGGTATTAGCTTCTGTTTGTGTCGTCAAGGTGTTTACACGTAGCTTCCAGTTTGGCAAGCGTCACGTTTTCATATTTTATTTTAAGCGTGGCCAGCTACAGAATGCTAACAGCTTGTCTTTTTGGGCAACAGTTGCTCTCCCCGAGGTCTTGAGAAGGAGCCAGGGCCGGTGCACAGGCCCAACATTTCGCCGGCTCAGGCAGCCAAATAAAGGATGTCTTCACTTCCTTCAAGTCAAGAATCAGCTGTCTCATCATGCTGACAGCAGCCCCGTTGAGTTAGACTGTTATATATGAGTTTGAGCTGATCCAGAGGAAGTCTCATTTGAAAAGAGCTCGTTTTTTAACCATCCACGGTGGAGCTGGCGACACTGAGAGCAGCTGGTTTCTTAAAGTCACAATATCCAACCTTTTCCACATTAGAATGTCTAAAAATGACTTGACATTATATCAGTTGTGTACTTACATGTTTCCAGTTATTTTCAAACCCAGAGATCTGTGATTTTAATGCTGGTAACGCTCCGTTTCATTTACCAGAAGCTGACTTTAATTCGCAGTTTCACACCTTGGTTGTTTTCTAAGTAGATGAAGGATTTTAGTTATCGAACGTCTTGGCTCTCAAGTTAGCTGAGAAAAAAGCCAAGCAAATATTAGGCAGCTCCGCTCCCAGCCCTTCTGAGACGTCCTGTGTCTGGCGAAAAGTGTTAGTGTCAGTGTTTGTTTTTTAATATGAAACTGTTTTATTTGTTGTTTCTATCAGTTTTATAATCCCCTGGTCCGTATGTGATGGAGGGGAGCAGACCTCTGTGGGTAATATCGCTGCCAGTTATCAAAGTTATCAAAGAAACAATCGAAACAAAGGTAAACAGTCTCATCCTCCCGGCCCTCTCCTGACTTCCCGTGCCCACCGTAGAGCACTGACTTAGAATGTGAATCTGCCTTCTTCAGTGCGTTTACTGGTTCTAATCACCTGGTCTGTTCGTTATGTAGAGAAGGAGACATCTCTGGATAATTTGGCTCCTGGCAAAAACCTGAAAGCAAGGAGAAGCTGACCGCAATGCCGGGGGAAGACAACAACTCCCACGATCCCACTTACTGACGTCGCCAACGGCATCTTTTGATCGGGATTCATATCACTTCACTGTGCTCGACTCGGCGTAAGCAGACTGATTACTGAGCGTCAAAAGGGCAACAAGCTTCAAGGTGTTTATATGGCAGATGCTGCAAATGTCTCATTATTCACCTTTGTAAAGAGGAATGAATCAGTGAAACTAGAAAGATCCCACACTCTCAACACTAATACACAACAATGGCACTTCACTGGTCACAGATGGAGATTGACAGACTCTCCACCCGTAAAGTGCTGCAGCAGAGCAGGTTCTGTCTTTCATTTTGAATTCCTTACTCTTGTCTCAACATTGTATCAACAGCGGCTCTGTCGTGAAATGAAGTCCACTTAAGCAGCTAACACTGAGACGCGTGCACTTGATCACGCTCAGCGAAACTTGCAGTATTGATCAGCAGGGCAGGGCCTCTCGGGTCCGCCGGGGAGCCTCAACACGCCGCCGACTCCTTGACTGAATTGATCATAGAAATGCATAAATAATAAAGTGGCGTGTCATTCTGACTTCCAATTGATTTTCCCATTAGCAGCTGATTGATACAAGCTTTAAATGTCAGGAGCCTCATTGATTGCCACGAGTCCACGCACTCACTTGCAATGTCATGTCACTTTTCCTGTGGCTCTGCAGCCTTCCACCTGGACCGAGCAAATTAAAGGTCAACAGGTGCAGCGTGTCATCGAGCTGCGTTTGGGCTGCGTTCCCACTGAGCGATTACACACACTCTGCTTTGTTTATTCCTCCTGCTCAGTTCACAAGGAGACGAATCCAGAACGTAAGGGTTTGTCAGCATATGCAGGTGGATATGGGTATTTCACAGGACGGCTTAGTGTACAAAAATGCATAAAACCAAAGCCTGGACTGATATTTACTTCTTCAAGCCTGGAGATTGGACTATGGACACCACGATGAGTGCGGCCTAAGCCAGGCACATGGTGTTAAACTCAACCTGGATACTGAAATTCTTCCAGACGAGACTCGGGTCTCGGATTAGGGCTGCGATTGTGATGATTATTTCTGTTATTGATTAAATTATCACATCCATTGTTTAATCCTGTCCTACCTCATGTTGATCGTGAGGCAAAGGTCACTAATCTCCCACATAAAAACATCAACACCTATACTCACACACGTGCTGTCTGAGGTGATGGCGTTACTCACTAAAACATCGTAGCACTCCCCTCCGACATGTATTTTTGAAACAAACAGGAAAAATTTAAATGTGGATTATTTTCAATATCACTTTTTGCTTTCTTGCATAATTATCTGATTTGAGCCATAAAATATCAGAACTTTTCCTCTTTGGTCTGAAAACACTCCAGATATTCACTTAATTATTAGATATAACCAAGAAAATACATAAATATCTGCATTTTAGAGCCTTGAGAAAGCTAATATTCAGCATATTGGCTTGTTATTAGAGTAATGGTGACTGATTGATTAATGAATAATAATTTCAGCTGTAATTATGACTTTTCAGTCTGTTCTAACCTCTGAAGCCTGATCAAAAGTCACCAGAATCAAATAAATAACACTAAATGACGCTGTGACACACACACTGTGGTATAAGGTGTGAACTTTAAGGAGCTAAATACAGAAAAAGCAACAAAACACAATTTTCCCCTGTAGCGAAAAAAAAAAAAAAAAAAAAGGAAAAGAAGCTGTATCTCACAAAGTCAGTAAAACACTGTAACTCCTCTTGAGGCTAATGTACCAGCTATGATTTATTGACCTGGTCTGCGCCCTCTCAACCACTGAGAGCTGTGATGGAGCCCTGCTGGTTACTCCCAGGTCACAGCTTGTGACAAAGGGTGACCGGCCTTTTGCTATTAGAGCCCCCACCTTCTGAAACTCCCTGTCCATTGAACTCAGACACACCAACTCCTTAGCTCCTTTTTAAACCCTTCTCGAAATGTTTGACATCGGAATAATCATTATTAATAATAAGCTATTGATTTGATCATTTTAATAATTTTACTCCTTCTTTCTCCTTCTCCTTCGTTTTTCTTTTGTAAAACGAAAGAAATAAAGATAATTGAAGTTTATTATTATTATAAGACAAGTAAAAAGTATTTGGAATGAGAAAAATTTTAAGTATTAATCTTTTAAGGAGAAACCTCTTTGAAAATAGGCCACAAGCGACATGGGGTAAACAAAGTACCAAGCGCGTAATCACACTAAATAAATGTACTTTTTATGATTCAGAAGAAATCGCACTGTTTGCCAACGGCTACAACATACGCACATTGGGGTTCTGTTTTTAAGCTTCTCAAAGCAAAAGCTGACTGGGGATGCTTCATCAAAAATCACAAGAGTGTGTGTTTGCATTTGGGTCAGAGCTGAAGGGCAAACACGGGCAGAAAAGCCCCGACGTCCACAGTTGCCCCTCTCAAGCGGGATGGCTGTGGCCTCCCCCGTTCAATCGGCTCCTGTTAGGCGCGTTTATGAAGATGCTCTTTGCTAATGGTTCACAGAGGAACATGAGCATCTTAAAGAGCTCAGTAGCAGGTATGTGCAGGTTAATGAAGCAGGGGTCCCCACTTCCTCCTGCCTCTAATGCTGAGATCATTTAATGATTCACTTGCAACCTATTTATGGCACCGCTTGGTGAACATAACAGAGGTTAATAAAGTAGAGGTCAACTCTTTATCACACCTGCTCAGCGCTGTTTTCCTCTCTCCTACATAGTAACTCATAGAAGCATTTCTCATTAATGACCTCCCCCATAGGGCCCATAGGGCGAGTGAGTATAAATGTACTATGCAGAGTTTAATGCCTTGATTCCCGGAGGCATGGTTGCGTGATTGTCAAATTATTCTGGGCACCATGGCAGGTATTTATTTCATGCTAATAGTCGGCATCTTACTGGAGGCTGGAAAAACAAGTGTAACACGCACATTACACAGAAAAATGCCAAACACTGGCCAATCAGGGGTGTAAAAAAAAAAAAAAAAAAAACTGATAGAGCGAGACAATACACACTGCAGCCTGGAGTTGAGTCATAGAGGCGAGGAGGGAGTGTGGCACACTGGCATAAGGGAGTATGTATTATAGGAAGGGAAAAGGATGGGGGAGGGGGGGAGACAACAGATGTGTGAGATTGTGTGTCTGTGCACCAATGGTGTGTAAACACAACTGTGCCTTATAGAAACCCATAATGTAATAACTGCTTGGGATAATAACTGCGACTGTGCAAACATGCAGGCTTGTAGAGTCCACCTGTGGTGTGTGGATACAATGTGCAGACTTCTAGCACTTGTTGCTCAGGACCGCTATCACACTCTGAACAGATTGAAATGAAGCTAAATCGTCGAGCCCCAACTTGATGTGCAAATGCATTTTTTATGTTGAAGTACTGAAAGAAATAAAAATCCCGCTGCTCTTGCCCAGCATCATAATTTATTGACCATCCAAAGGTTTTCGATCTGTCTTGACCTTCGTCAGAGGTGTTTTAAACTGTTCTTACAGCCACGATCTTCCGCGGATGATGCTCCAACCTCGTGTGCCCCGATAACAAGTGTAACAAGTGTCTTTCCCTCATTGACAGTGACTTCTGTTTACTCTGCCATGTTCTATCCTACACTATACATATGTATAGAAATGTACAAAAAACACCCAGGTATATTCGCTTCTATTTACAAAATGATTTTCAAAAATTGCAGTCTATTGATGCCATCGGTTGTGTTATTTTCTGTGTGTGCATTGATTTCTTAGGGCATAACCTGCCGTCGGATCACATCACAGAGTCCTTAAGTGGATAATGTTTGCAAAGTGAATCTCTTCTGTCGAGAATTTCTGTCCTCTCATGTACGATCACCTCTTTCGATAAGCTGGAACCTAAATGGTGAGATGTCATGCTTAAAATCTCTATTATTTCTCTTGATGGACCTTCTGTGTTCACTTACTCTCTGTTTTAGTGAACATGTTGTTTTTCCAATAATAACCCACGGGCACATTTTATCATGTATATTACTTATTCAGCGAAACACGCAGTGACATCTTTGATAAGCTACTTTTTCCCCAGCGTGAGGGTGAGTGAAAAATATTCCCTTGTTCTTATTAATGCATTGGGCACATCTTGTGGATGTCACAAGTGTAAAAGTGTGATGACATAGATGAAGTTTAACAGGACCTATGTGCTTTTTGTATTGTCACGTACTGAGGTGTCTTTGAGATCAAAGAGAGTCAATGATCTAAAAGTCTTTGACACAGACTGTTGGTGGTTCTTCCAAACCCATGGGTGATACTTTTATTATTAAAGATATTTGTATACATTAGTATAATATTTTAATCTTTTTAATATTACATTTCCATATCGTCATTTTTCAAAAGTACTTCAGTTTTAGCTCCCCATTTATTTCCTGATCCGGCCCTTTCCGGAGAGTCACAAGCGGATGATTGAGCTTTCATTGGACTATCTAGGATTAATTAACATGATATCAACAGAGTTATTTTTCAGTGTCAAAAAAAAATAACTATGTCACCACCAGTTCCACGCTTCGATGCCTTCATCCAGTTTCTCGAGATGAGCTTTATGCTGATGTGTTGGGCATGAAAACCACAGAGATGTTAGCGTTACGCTGATGCTAACTGATAACCGCTCCTCTTTGTCCAAACACACAACGCGAATGGCCAAACCTCCATCACATGACTCGCTCTTTGTCGCTATACCAAAGACAAGCAAACAAACAAGAAACACTGATTAAATACAGGCTGCGCATTGTTTCGTCGTACAACCAGGTACGCCGCATTCACACGGTCATTCGTAAACAACAGGAACTGCGATTATAGATGCATTGCATGTGCTGCTAATTCATGCATAGGAGACAAAGCAGCTTTTGTCAAATCTGGATATACAAGCAGTGTGTTTTCTTCATTGATTTCTTTGTGTGGGTTTTGTCCTATTGATGCTATTACTTGTCCTTTTCCCCCACTGTATTTTGACAAAAAGTCATTGAGGTGGTTTCAATGCAGCTCATTATCCTAACAGAATTCAGATGAATGGATGCTTCTGTAGCTCCACGCTGAAGCTTCCTGCAGGAAGTCTCTGCTTGCTCCTCTGAGCAGCAATGATTAAAGACTTGATCAATTTCTGGGTTACGCGAGGATGAAGGATGGAGGAGATATGAAATAAGCGGAATGATCATGGATGTAATAAACCATGGATGGCAGCCTATTAATTCCAATGAGAGCTGCTGTCTTTTGCACTTCCTCGCCCATAACACTTGTATCGGTCCGTGTTGGAGGATGAAGCTGGAGCCACATCAGTCAGGTTTTTGTGACGGAATTTTGACAAGAAACGGGTTTCTCGTCGTGCGACCTGCAGTTTGGTTTGTGGCCACCTCGCCAAAAGCGCTGCACAGCACGGAGCTCGTCGCAGATATGCAGGAGCATGTCGGCGCTGCAGCTCACCATATCACTCCAACCTGCCAATGGTTTGCAGAGGACTACAAATTAGGGCTGATTAATTAATCTAAATATGATCAAAGTCACAATCTGGTCAAGTGCAATGTCCAAATTGCAGGGGGTGCAATTTTTTTGATAAAGTTAAATCATGTCACAACATTATAATGCAAGCATTGTGGTGCTACAGAGATGCCCCCTGCAGAGAAAGCTATTTAAAAAAAAAAAAAAAAAAAAAAATCATCATCTCAGTGAAAATAAAGTGTTTGTATAATTCCATTTGTGTAATTCCAGTATTTTTTTATTTTTTTTTTTTTATTTGCTACAGTTCATGTGAAACAACAGAAGGAGATGTTGGTGACGCCCCTCTACTGCTACCCCTGTCAACAGGACATACTCATTCATCAGTGTCCTCCAAAACTATCACAGAGCACAGCAACAAAAATAAAACTGTCCTCGTCTGAGGAGCTTTTGGTTCGGTCCATACCGACATATGGACGGACGCCGGCTGTCATTTTTAATGCCTTGCTGGGAGCCGCAGTGGGCACACAGCGTCGTGTCCACGTAGTAGAAAGGGGAAACTGGGACAGTGGGTTGTGGCTATTTCAGTCATTTATTATGTTTAACCGCAAAAACAACCTGGTTTGGGAAAGACCACGGTGCCCCACCTTTGTTGAAGCTATAGCTGAACATGAATGTCACGGTTACTGTGATAACAACTACATAAAGGCTATGTAATGGTCCAATGTATTACGGATCCATAGTGCCACCCTCTGCGGACGCCACACTGTGCATTTTTTTTTTGCTCTTATGTCTAGAGTCATAACTCCTACAGCTGCTGGTTTTGTCACTCAAACGCCAACGTGTCATTTTTGTGAATTTCCGCTTCAAGCCTGATCAGTCGCTGCATGTTTCAGACTTAACCCAGTGACAGATGTTGCTATACTATACAGTTACACATGTGCACAGCTGGGAGCTGCCCAACACAAGCAGTCTGATCTGCCGCAACTCCATTGGAACAGTTTGAGGTTCAGTGGTTATAATGAGAAAGTGGTGCCCTTAAACTTAAACAAACACACACACACACACACACACACACACACACACACACACAGCTGATGTCTTTACTGCAACAACCATGACAACATCTCCTGCTGGCTTCCCACCTGAACACACCACCAGCTGTGTTGTTGCATTGCCTGCTGGGAGCTGTAGCGGTGGTGCACCCAAATGCTTTCCCACTACAGTTTGACCATGCTTGTGTGTGTTTGGTTAGAGACACATAAACGCAACCAAAATCATAGTATAAGACAAAAACTATTATCTTAAATCACACGCAGTTGTTGCGTCCTGTTAGTTTCTGTGTATATTTGCATGTGCACACGTGTGGTGGCGGTGTTTGTGTTGGTGTTGGTGGTGGGGGGGGTTTCTTCTTCAGCCTCCAGCTGAGCTCAGCCTGTGCTTTGCTTTTGTTTGATCGGTTCCATTGCATTTTTCTGGGCCAGCCTCCCTCATCAAAGTGATTAAGCAATTACACTGATTGTGCCGATGCTCAGAAGAACGAGGGAAGCACCCTCGAGTATTGAGTGCTAAAGCTTTCTTGGAGATAACGGCTTAATTTGTGCCTAATCAAAATAAAGCCTGTTCCCTTAAATCCCCAACCTTCCTTCAGCACTGTGTTGCACGGTGGGAACTGAGGAGGTGTCATGGAGAGGGGTGAAAGCAGTGGATGCGAGGGGCCCCCCTGCTGGGGCCTTTTCTGACTTAAATATCACATGCAATGTACAGGCATGTTATTATCAGGCAGCGAGCTCGCTCCTTCAAACCAAATGAAATGACAATCAACATTTTAGATAGCAGCCTCTGAAGACCCCAACTGGAAATAATCAAAGAGTTGGGGAATTAAATCAACATGTAGTTCCTCTCTCAGCACTGCTGTGGGCATCAATAATGAAACATGAGTCTGGAGAGTCTGCTGACACACACACACACACACACACACACACACACACACACACTTCTGTCATCATTTTGCCATTAGATCATTACAAATAGCTTCCCCCATGCGCTGACATTTCTTTACCCGCTCATCTCACCAAGAAAGCCAGCCAAAGCAGCCGCAGCGCGCGCGCGCGCCTTCAGACAGGATTCAGCATCAAAAATGAATCACAGCACAACTTAAATCACAACCATGACCGAGCAGCGCGGATTGGGGGCCTGCTGGGGCGTGCACCCGCGAGTGCCTGCGTGCGTGCGTGCGTGCGTGCGTGCGAGGGGGGAGCAACATGGGGAAGCAATGAGAGCGAAGCAAGAGGGAGGTTAAGGGAGGAACTGACCCCGGGAGGATATCTGGAGGAAGAGGCGGGGGTCTGCGGCGCGTATGGCCGCGGTGTACCGGTCCTCGATCCCGGGCACCTGCGCCTTTTTCTCGGGCATGAGTCGGACCCTGAGCCGGCCTCCCTCTGCGCCCAGCCACCACTCCAGAATAGTTGTGAGGTCCATCTCCAGGGTGAACACGGGGGCCTCCTCGTACACAGACAGCCCCCCGCATCCCGTCCTGACTATATCCTCTCCTATCTCCACCACCACTTGGTTTGACTTCCTGCTGGCTTTCGTCAGGCCCAGTTTCAGAACTTTGGACAGCGGCCGCTTGAAGAAGAAGGGGAGCTGCCCGTCAGAGGACGCGTTCCTCGGCTCCGACTCCGCGCCGGACTTGGGCTCCACAAAAGTCGATATGGTTTTCTGCAAAGGTATGCAATGCATTTTCAAGTTTGCGCTGACCGTGTAACATCCGCTGAAAATCTGGCATTCGCCGTTCAGGGGTCTCTTGATGAACTCCGCCAGGTAATAGCGCAACAGAGAGGGGACCGCAAAATCCACCGCGAGGGTTTTCCTCTTCAGCCTGGAGTTTATGGTTTGGTTCAAGTCTCTTTTGCCCCCGCTCTCCCCGCTGTTGCCGCCGCCGCCGCTGAGGTTGCTGAAGCCGGCGGAGGGGGGGTTCACCCCCGCTGTGGTCCGCTGTGGCGAGGCGCAGTGCAGCCCGGCGACAAATGCCGCAGAACAAACAAGGAAAAACATCATCACGGCGTTCATGGTCGAGAACACCAAAGTCCCGTGTCGAGGAGAAGCCCCTTAATCCCGCCGCTTCCTCTCCGCTCGTGTCACGCGCGCAGCGCAAAAATCGCCAAGTGCGAATCGATGATCCTGCGGGTCCCGCGCCTCTTCGCCGGTGCGCACCCGTGGCAAGACGGAGGCAACTGGGTTTCACATTTGTTTGCCAGCGACTGTTGCTGCGCTCCCTTCATCACACGGGAAAAAGTGCCATTCCCCCTCTCTGCTCCCCGCACACGCACGCACACAGACGGACACACGCACGCACCTTGAAGACAATGCCCTTTGTCGCCGCTCTCCGGGACGCTGATTGATATGCCGGTCTGGTCCGCTCCGGTGGCTTTCAAAGACTCCCTGTCTCTTGGCACAGTTGTGACGGCGGTATACAAGTGGTCTCTCTGTCAGCAGCGGGATGCAGCGTTTCTCTCTCTCTCTCCCTCCCTCCCTCCCTCTCTCTCTCTCTCTCTCTCTCTCCCTCCCTCTCTCTATCTCTCCTCACAGATAAATCATGAATTCACAAAGAGTTTTGGAGAAACCGAGCGTCCATGAAAGTTTAAAATACAATCATATCGTGTAGTCTTGGCTAATGGAAAAGCCCGGCGGCAGCCTCTCGGGTTAATGGTCTGCTGAGGATCTCGCTGCTCGTCTGGTCACCACTGGCAGCTCCGGTCTCCTGCGCCGTGCCAACGCACGCTTGTAAAGTCATGCACGCGTCCATTTGACGTGAATATATCAGCCCCTTCCCTTCCCTTCCCTCCCTGCCCACTCCCTGCCCCCTCCTCCACCCCCCGCCCCTCCACCTGGAGGGACAGCCCTCAGCATCCTCCGCCGTTAAGGACGCGTCTGGTGCGCCCTCAGCGCAGCCGTAACGGAGCCTCTGTGTCTTTGTTGAAATTAGAAGTGCCAGGAGGTGGTGCAGCAGCAGCAGCACTGCTCCACGGTTTGTCTCTCGTGATTTTTTTTTTTTTTTTTTTTTCCCCCCCTACCCCATTGAATCACCGAGCATTTGTGTGTCCGGAAATTGGATTGGATTAGTCGCACTCTCCCGGTTGCGTGCAAATCACACGGTTTCAGAGGGAGGCCGCTTGGGTAGGAGCCCAGTTGGCTTTGTGTTATATCTAGTGTGCAGAGGCCAATATGTCCTTAGGGCGGCGGGAGGCTGTCTTCCCCACCTTGGCAGTTCATCTGCCTCACAGTCCACATCTTTAATTGGGAATGGGGATCAAGAGGTCACCGTTTGGGGCGGGAGGGAATAATTGCCAGAAAATGCTCCCCCAACTGCCCCCCCCCCCCAACACACACACACACACACCTTATCTCTATCTCTCTCTCTCCCTCTCTCACCCTCTCTCTCTCTCTAAAAGTTGACCGGGCCAGACACCCGCTAGATGGCGTCAACACATTCTTATGATAATTCACACTCCTCCGTCTCACTGACAAATCCATTAATGCTCTAATTGCCGTGTGTGTCTCATTAGGGCCTTATCTGGGCCGTGGAGCGGGATCAGGGCCAATGTGAACATTTTATGAGTTGAGGAATCGCGGAATCTGGAGAATAAAAGCAGAGCTTTAAGATTAAAGGCGGATTCTAGTTTGTGGCAGGAGGGATTCTGGGGGATTTGGGGAACTTATCCCCACTTCCAGTTTTGCTGGACACCAGCTGTGGAAGAATCGTGGGGTTATAATAGCGTCATCCTATACTATGATAGTTGCCACGGTAACTATCAGCGACTACATCAAAGGTCTTCCACTTCAGTGGGTTTGATCACGGGGTGCATTGTCTTTAAATAATGTGGTTACCACAGATGCCTAATTCTAAATTAATTTCCTTGTTGTGATTCAAACAGCGCATTGGCCTATTAATCTTTTCCATCCAAGTTTTTTGGAATAAACAACTAAAACTGGAGTTGAGTCGGAGTTCAAATAGATACAGGAGCAACTGAGAACCACAGGCTGTCTGTAAAAGTGGACGTAGACTCCAGGTCTGTAAAGTGAAGCCAACACCGAAGAGCCTTAAAGCTTCATTCTCTCTAATGACCATCAGGGGGCGACTCCGCTGGTTGTGAAAAGGAGTCAGATTGTATTGAAGTCTATGTGGAAATAGCCCGACTTCTCTCTTGATTTATTGCCTCAGTAAACATTTTCCGAATAATTTCACACAGACAGACAGATTCACATTACCACTTTTAATCTAAGCTTATGACTCAGGAACGTGTGCTTACGGCGGATGATGCGTGTTCTGGGGCAGATTCAGGCGCTCTTATCCATTCACTGTACAGGTTATGAAGGACATCATATGACACACTGTTGAGTCAATCTCTGTTCCAACGTGTTTGTTTTGCAAGTTGTCGTTTGCTTGTCACTTTGGATCCACTCATCCTGCTCCTATGCACCTGCCTCAGCAAATCTGTGAAGTCTTATTCTCCAGATTTGAAACTATAAACTGTCTATAAAAGTGGACGGTGGTTCCTGGTCTGTAAAGTGAAACCATTTCTGAAGTGCCTTTAACTTGCAGACTGAATTGAAGTCTATGCAAATATTGTTCCATTACTCACTCATTTTGTTCCCTCAGTAAAGGTTTTCCTGATGAGTTAATGGTCTCAGTCTCTAGTCTCAAGTCTTCAATACAACATGATGTTCATTTTTTAAATGATGGTTCCATTTAGAGGAAAATAGACTATGAGGTAGGGGATGCATTGGGGTGTGGCTACTGTGTGATTGACAGACTGTACCGTCCAATCAGGATAGAGGACAGAGCAGGTCAGATCCACCCCTCACTCCTCCTCAGCTCCACCTTCTCCTTCAAATACGGTTTCTTCTGGCTCCAAAAAAACAAAGATGGCCGACAGTCAACGAAAGTCAGACTACACATATCAAAGACAAATACAAAAGAGAAAAATCAAACCAATCTAAATAATTAAAACCAAAAAGTTGGTGTAATTAAACAAATGATGGGCGTAGAGGTGTGACGTGCTATTCATCTTTTCATAAGTTTGTCCTGTTGCAATCTGATACGAAAAGTAATTCTTTCCATTTAAAGATTTCATAAATAATTTCAATCCCATCATGCACTGTAGTAACGGCCTCTCCTGCCAGAAGCGCTATGAATACGGAATAAATATCCATCAAAAGAAGCAGAGGCAGGGCGACAAATGCCGCATTTGATTAAAAAATTAAATTAAATTAACATCATATGACATGAGTCATGAGGTTCACAATAACGCTTCTTTGTCAGTCTCATTTCCACAATAAATTAGCGAGGTTTAACCTAGTTGATCAGAGTCAGGAGAGAAAACTCTCTGCCTTGTGTCCGCTGTTCTCCTGTTTCTTTTGTAACGATAACGTGAAAAATGAGACGTTGGGTCACTTTTCTTTTTAAACACGTGCCTGAAAATGATGAATAACCACAAGAGTAAGCGGGTGGGGGTCATGGGCACGATCAGTTAGTTTTGAACGTGGTAGCGTTTGTGTCCGTTGTGCTGGAGAAGAGCAGCTTCATCCTGACAGAAAACAGCATGGAAATTCCTCCTTCTTTTTCCTTTCCCCCCGCTTCACTGCTCAGTGATTTCCACAGCAGATTACAAGGGAACCACGTGGCATTTACGCCAGCTGTGTAAATTAATGAAGAGAAATTTGACCAGATTTGCAGCCGTTGAAACTAAAAGAAAGCGAGAGAATAAAATAAAAACAAAAAGTATGTGTTCAACTGTGATGGCTCTCACTGCTAATGCTGACCACCCACCTCCCCCTCCATTTACCCCAAACAAATAACGGGTGCTGCTTTTTTTGTTTTGTTTTGGTTTTTTTTTGCAAATGAGAAAACACCGATGCAGCACTTCCTGCTATCAAAGGTTCGTAGATTCGTAGCAGGGAAAAGCAAACAGATCTGAAGTGCGTGCGTGCAAATGCAAATGAACGGGTCGCGGGAAAAAAGACGTTGTAAGCAGCAAACAGCGAAAACTATTTGCATGAGCGCGGCGATCATTACATGCCTGCTGCATCCCTCCCCATCAACAGGAGAGCGCGGCACAGCTGAGAGCTCTGCACTGCAGCTGTGCTTTGACCCAGAGCGCCTTTAACATGGCCACCCCTGAGATACACACTGTTACTGTGTGATGTAATCCCATATTCATTGTTATGACTGTTTCCACTGCTTACAGCAGCTGTGACCTGCTGATTGCTCAACATTAGTTCTTGTTTCAGCCGCAGGAATGACGCAGGGGATTGAGATGAATTATTAACATTAAGAACCCGACTCAGTCGTTGCAGCTCTGCAGAACACGCAGAACGTTCTTCCCCGCTAATAAAGAGCCATTAGCTGCCGGGTTGCTGCCTACTTTTCTTTCCTGACCGAGACACAACCTGTTCTGCTGCTCAGGGGTTAATTGAGATGCACTGTTAGTATGTGAATTACTGATATTTTAATTATTGATTGATCCCTGCTTTGTGTCTGCATAATTACTTACCAAATAATGGATCTGTCGTTCACCGAGGCTGTTGTTCTTCCCTATTCTACTTTTTGCTCATTTTCTTAACCTGCGATCTCTTGCCACAATTGTACAAGTAAGTATTGGTTTGTTTGTCACAGGGTTGTGTGTGTGTGTGTGTGTGTGTGTGTGTGTGTGTGTGTGTGTGTGTTCAACAGCGCTGAAATGCATCAGGAATTTAAGGTTTGGAAGCCAAAGCAAACGAGGCGACTGCATTTTTATCAATATCTTTCACACACACACACACACACACACACACACACAGACACGCGTGCACACACAGACACGCGCGCCTGTCTCTCATGCAAATTGACATTCATGTACAAGGGAAAACAAACGCATTTCGATCTTCAGTCAGTCGGCGTCTCCTGCCCTAACCTTTGGTGGAACAGCAGCGGAGAGCAGAGCATCAGAACCCAGAAGAACATCAGTGAAAAACTTTCTTTTCTTTACTCGTCTTTCACTCAACCACAGCATCTGAGCGCATTATTCAGGACGAGTTGTTTTATTCATATTCAGAGAAGGTGAGGAATCAGAAAAGGTGTGGGAGGGACCGAGCACGGCTTGTGTGGAGCAGACGAGGGAGTGAGAAATGGTGACACCGTCGCGCTGAACTCCATTCAATATCTAATCTGCGAGGCTGTGCTCGCAAGTGCCGAGCTGCTCGTACAATATTAATGTTACACCGGCCGCTCCATTTCCATGTGTGATATTGTACATCGACATTCCACTTGGTAACTGCTTCAATTGAGGTGAGCCTGCGGTTCGCAGTTAGCGTGTGGCTGAATGCAAGTTTCATCATTTGGGCGCAGAGCCAAATGAACTGTGGAAATGGTATAACCACTCACTGAAACAAGACAATATCTGGAGTTATTAATAATAGATTAAACACATGGGTAATGTTAGCCAAATTGATTTTTAACTAGCAAAAAGCCAAAGTCAAGCATCATAGCTTGAGTTCCATTTTTCACACTAAATTGAATCTGATGAACTGATATTTATGTGCATAATTGTGATCCAGATGAATTCGTTCAGATACGCGGCGGCTACAGAGAAAGAGGCAGCTGGAGTATGTACGAGCTGAGATGAGCTGCACTTTGTTAACAGCTATGGCTGGACTCTTGGTAGAAGGCATGCACTTTGAAAGTCATTCACCCGACCGCCAAGGCGAACTTAATTACTTTCTGATTGATCACTCATTTCCACTTTTCAGTCCTGATGGAATAAAATGAACCAAAGCCTTGTCATCCATTACCCACAATGCTTTGAGCGAGTTGCGACAACCCTTGCAGGGCTACAGCGTCCGTTTCATCTCCACCGTGTTTGGTATCCAGTTCACAGGTCAGCGTGCAGAAATAAAGGTTGGTGAGGGAGAGGCGTGTTGAAGTGTGATAAATTACACACAGATGAGTTCTTACAGAGACCCTCCCCTCCCCCCCCAGCACCTCTTTTCATGCCACGCAGTAAACCTCATAAATCAGCCGCCGCGTCCCCACAACTAGCGACCCTTTCAGCCAGCATCACCGCGCTTCATGGTCCGGCCAACCCGCTCTCTGCATGCGCTGAAAAGAAAAACAACAAAAAAAAAAAAACAACCCCAACGCAACGTCTCTTCCCTCAAAGCGCCACCAGCCATTTTTTTTCATTTGTCTGTTTTTGCTTTCATGAATGCACAGCACTCGTCTGCGGTGACCGAGGGAAGGAGCTGCCGAGTCTCACGCACCCGAGCCATACATTTTGTGACGCAGACGGTCGCCGCTTCCTTTAGCATTCCCGCCTCATGACATTTTTCTCTTAGTTCCATAAATCAAACCCCCCCCCCCCAACCCCTCTCTGACCAGCTGAGTTGAAGAGGAGAAATACTGCTTTGAAGAAAATAGAAAAGAGGCTTTCGCACAGAAAGGACTTGGATTGTTTCCTGCTGACAGCTGTAATAAGAGTTTGTGGTCATCTCTAACAGTGCGCGTTCGCAGGTGCAGGGGGTAAACTTTTGATAGGCAGAAAATCCCTGGGTAGTGGAGTTGAAAAATGTCAGCCTTTTAGCTCCAGTCCACTGAGCCCCCCCCCCGCATGACCAACACTCACATTAATCATAGCACTGCAGGGGTTGAGCCTGACTTTATCCACGCAATTAGCATGTCACTAGCTACGCTGATTCATAGAAGCACTTCCAATATTCTGAGAGCATAACTCCCGGTGTAAAACACCTCACACATACAAAAACAGAATAACCCATCTGGAACATTTTGGGAGGACGGTGTTAATTGGAGTAATGGGACGAAATGACTCGGCTCTGCCTGACCTGTTCAGAGTGAACAGTTCAACCTGCCAAATGTCAGATTAGAAGTTTCACAACTCCAGAGAATTTGATTCATACAGCTATGAAGAGTGGCTACAGTCAGACTAATAACACGCATTAGCCTTTAGAAAAGTCTTTTGTGTGACAGCCTCTCCAATGCAAGGTAACTGACTTTTGAAATTCATGCAAAGTGGATAATCTGGAAAAAAGAAAAAGGAAAGAAAAAAAAAAAAGAAGGATAGCGAGTACATGTGACACAGGGGTGGGCGAAGTTATGTATTAACTTTTAACCTGACAGACACTGTTACAGAGTTTTCTGAACCAACTCAGCTGTTTGAAAATCCTCCGTTTTTTTAAACCCCATCTTCTAAACCACGCACACAAGACAAAAGGCTCCACCGTCTGCATCCGACCATATGGTGCTGTTTACCTGCTCGTCCCCTGGTTACTTCTAATTCAAGCTAATAGGATGTAAATACACTGTTTCGAACTTGAATGGCCTGAATGTAAGCGAGCATTTGAAGAACTCCGCAGGTTTTACATGCCAAAGTCAATCTAGCACTCACTGGGAGTTCTGCTCAGCAAGCGTCTCCGGAGGAGGGGGAGAGAGTTGGACAGTCTGGTTTGGGGACTGCACATTTTTCAGGAGTTATGAATATAGAAGGCTTCAAGGCGAGACTTTTCCCCCCTATGCATTAAATCATCTTTAATGCATTGTTGTATTTTATCTCAAACCTCTGTATTATTCAGTTTTTCAGGCAGGGCACAGCCTCTCGAAATGGCTAAATGAAGGCAGGCCCATTGTCCATGTCCACGTAGCACCCAGTTTTTTGGATCGCCTTCTTTAGTTTCTGATAAAAAAAGTTTTTCAAGTTTTTAGCTTTGTTAACCGGTCCACATGAAGTTTTTTCTTTATTTGTTTGTTTGTTTTTACATAATACATGACATGAAAAAAAAAAGCAGAAGCGATAAATAATTAGTCAACGCCACGGCTGCGTATTTTCACCAGTGACCGGCAGCACCGACAATGACAGTCTTATTAAAACTGACTCAGACACACAGGGATTCTTACGTAACATTAATAAGGAACCAAATCTATCAATTTGCGAGAGTAAAATAGAGAGGGAGGGTTTGTATTAGCACATCCGCTAACGCTGTGTCAGCCCCTGTCAGTCACAAACTGACAAACAACACAAGCAAATCAAAGATGCTAACTACGCTAATCGATTCTCTGCAACTGATTCTGGTCACAACAGACTCTGAGTCTGGGTCTGACTGAGGCTCAAACATGTGTCTGAGTGTCCCTGATATTTCTCCCTTTTAATCTCTCTTGGAGCAACTTGCAGTGGTGGGCGGGGCAAATGCCTGGTCCAGAATTTACTCAAAGAGGAAATCAGAGTCAATGTTGTTCCAGCCCCAGTTTTCTTTTCGTTTTCACTTTTTTTACGCGGGAAAACCATGTTAAACAAAATTTGAATCACGACAGTTTATTTTTACGGTGTGAAAACATGTCTGGAGACACTTCCGAATATCTTATTGATGCAGCTGAACAATTTTGGGACAGTCAGCACCGACTGTCCCAAAATTGTTCAGCTGCTCTCTAATTGTCAAGTTGTACATAAATATTCATGTTGTATTTTTCCCAAGTGTTTTCTAACATTAAATAGATTTTGTTGATGATGAATTTATGTAATTCTTAATTACCACCATGTGCTGATTGTACACAAAATTAGCCATTAAAACAGTTCAGCTTCTGAGCGCAAAAACTGAAGCAAAGCGAAATGAGGGAAACTGCAGATGGGGAAGAGAATCCTGCGTGGGTTTGTCCTACAAGTGATCCTTTTCACATTACATGTAGTCATTTGATTCACTTTAAATATAAATGTGTTGATCAGTGCAGCTTTAAATACATAAAGGTGACAGCACTTCCCCCAGAGAAAGTTCTGGCAGAGTAGAGGCAGCTTTGAAACAGCACTTGTGTCATTGAATTGAATAATAAAATACTATTAATAAAATATGAAATATTAAAATAAAATATGGAACTTACACTTGGTTTGTGATGAAAATTTTCTGAGGGGGATGGAGGCTACACTACAGGGACCCATGACCACAGTGTTTTAGCAGGCAGGTATATCAGATAGAGTTTAATGGACACTATCAAGTTGCATTAAGTAGGGTGTAGGATTCATTGCCTTTGGACCTTGACCCAAACTTAGGACAGAAAGTTAAGAAAGTTAAGAGCTTTTGCAGAATCTTTAATCATTGGGATTATTTTTAATCATGTGCAGCTTTATGGAAGTGTGAGCCTTAATTGCTAGAATACCGAAATCTTGTATCGCAGAGAGGCTAAGAGACTCAAAAATACATTTAATCAAATCTATTATGCTTATCAGGAAGGATAATTTCATTTAAATATGAGAAAATTTTAATCAAAAAATTGGTGCAGTCGCTGTACTTCTGCAGCAAATTACTCAATTATTCACTAAATAGAATGATGTGGTCGAGCTTCTCATCATTTAAGCTCCATTTCTTTACAAAAACCATCTCCTCCCTTAAGGCTCCGAGGGAGGGAAAGACGCTGGAATACATTTGTGTTTGCCTTATCGCTTTATCCTGTTGGCTGTTGGCACCTCATAATGAATTCCTTGCCTGTGTTGGTTCCACTACTTCCAGGCTTTATCGAAAATGTTTAAAAATTGACAAGCTGACCACTTCCAAAGAAATTCATCTTTCCCAGAAAATGAATTTTCTACAATCACAGGCCACCAAAATAATGAAAAGGATGTAGGTTAAAATGGGAAGCAGCCCGGGCACTGAGAGGTTCTTATAACAGTGAATTCTCACACACACATACACACACACATACACAAACAATACCTTTGGTGCTTATCATGAGGCATGGGATTAGATCTCCACAGTTTAATATGCTTAAAGCTTCCAAACGCAGCTTTCTTCATGTCGAGGCTTATCCCTCCATCTATAAAAGCACATTTTTCAAAGGCCTGCTGGTGTTTCCTATATTCCTATATCAATAAGTACAGTCCTGCCTTTGTGCAGTGGAATGCTTTTAGCTCAAGGACCATTCATCACCCGTCTGGAAACACACTGCTGATCTGAGACTGTGTGCGCCTGGAGCTCACCTGAGATCCTGTGAGCTACCAGTAGACAAGTGTTTCCTTTACTCACCCTTATCCTGCATAAATAAATACGCAGGAAGACGACTGATCCTCATGATTCATTACATCAATAGCTCGTCCGCTCAATGCATCAGTCATCCAGGCCAATCAAAGCAGCGGGAGCAGAGTCTGGGATTTTGACTGATCATTCAGCTGCAGTTATGGATCGGACGGATGGGCGAAGAAGCCACTGTTAGATCTCTCCTCAATTAGTTAACCATCGACCTGCCAGAGCCTAATGGGCCGTTGGCGGCCGACTCCAGCGTCGCGTCTGATGAATTCCCACTCTGGAATTGGAGACGGGGCAATTGGGCGGCTAAGGTGGTTGGTTGGACGGCGAGAACCTATTCAATCTCCTTCACGGATCAAGCTTCTCGGGGGAAAGGGATGGGAAAGGAGAGAGCGCCATCGGGGGCCGCGGGGCGATTTTTCAGCGGCCCCTTGTCAATACGACCCGGCACTGCGCTGCGGCACGTCAGGGTTGAAAATGATCTATTGGCTGAGTGGAGCATGATACAGGGCACGCCCAGCATTTGACTCTGTGACATACATCACAGGGGAGAGGTTAGGGGTGAATTAATAGTGCATTATCTGGTGTCAGGGGAGCAGTAGTGGTGGAAGAGAGGAGGGCTGGGGGGAGGGGGCAGTGTCGAGGATGGAGGTGAGCACGAGACAAAATCTGCACAATTTATTTTACCTTGAGAAAGAGCAAACCTTCATATCAATGACTTGAAATGTAAAAAAAAAATAAATAAATCTCAGTGGCATTTGTGGCAGAGTGTGTGTGTGTGTGTGTGTGTGTGTGTGGGTGGGGTGGGGGGGGCGAGTGCCAAAAATAGACTGCAGCTATGCTACTCGACTGTGCATCTTCAATGCACAGTCTTCTTTCTCTTCTTGGGAGAGCATCACTTTATGTTCCCCTCTCTTCCTTTCTTTCTGTCTTCCCGTTTCACCCGTTTCCTGGTAACAGATGTATGTGTGTGTGTGTGTGTATGTGTGTGTAATATGCACCCCGTTTGTCCATAGGAATATAAATCGCAGCCTTTGTTTTGTATGTGCAAGTTTTTATTACCCCCCCCCACCCCCATGAAGAAAAAGCTCCTGCTGAAGCACAGCTGCAGGAACACGTCGCAAATAAGTGGCACCCTCCAAATGCAGATACAGTTACTCTCCTGCAGAATTAAAAAAAAAAAGAGGGACAGGCAGAGACAGGCAGGCCGGTGTGGGAGTTACAGCATGTGTTGACCATCGAGTGCTGGCAGAAAAGAAATTGCCCTCATTTCAGTATCTTGTTTTCTCCAAATTGCTACTAGTAAAAGCAGATGCGGCCCCCAAATCAACTGGCCTTGTGTTTCCATGTTTCAATTCCTTCTAGGTTTGTTTATTACCACCTACGACTATCTCTGCCCCGCTATACCTGTGCTCTTGGTTGTGCGTTCCTGACCCTCCGTCTGTTCTGCACCCTACGAGTCCGGCTTCCCGTTTAACATGTGACCTACATGCAGAAGCCGCGGCCAGGCGAGCGCGTAAAACCTCCGCGACGTAACGCTTCCCTCGCAGGACACTTGAGAAAATGTCAAGACAAGACAATGCAGAGCAATGCAGGAGCCACCGGCCTCCTCTGCGTTTCCCCCACCAGAGCAGTCTGTTAAAAACCGCTCAGGCGTGCGTATACTTGGAGAATATCAATGCTCTGAAAACAAGTCACGTGTTGATATCAAGTGCTCCGTAGATGATCATCGGAGAATAAACAGGCACAGCTGCAGGAATTCTAATTGAAAGCCATTTGAACGTGAAGTCTGGATGCCGGATTGTTCTGACAGGGAAACCTTTTCCGCAGCTTTGCCTGAAGCTGACCACCTGGCTGGCATTTAGCGTGACTTGTCAGTGTATGTGCCCTTGCAAATAGTAGTGCACTGGAAAATCCTATAATACGTGAGATGATGCCTCATGGAAACGGAGCTTTGCACGTCCTGTTGTTACTCAACTGATCCCGATTTCGGCTGCTTGCATTCAACATGATGCCCGTGCCCGACCTTTTGTAAATGATAAGGATGCAGTGATGTAACGAGTGTTTTCTTTTGAGATGTAAAAATGAAATCAGGAGTCAGGAGCAAAAACCTCTCTCTAATCTCGGCCCCGATCACATGTAGTTAAAAGCAACATCTCTTCTCAATGTCCCTGTCTTAACCGATTCAGCTCTTTCAGTCACATCACATGATCTTCATCTGCGGATGGAAATGAAGATGTTCAATATTTTATGAGCTCTTCTGGAGCCCAGGAGGTGTACTGGAGGGGGGGGGGTAATAATTTGTGCTCTTGATTTTATAATTTGTGCGCACAAATTATTAGTTAGTGCTTTGCATTTGATATCATATGCTTTGGCTTCTTCCCCCCCACCCCCCTTGTGGACCTGGAAGTTTGGGGAAGTTAACAGAAGACACTGACAAAGTGAAGGGACACCTGCAGTGTACAGTTTTATATGCTAAAACTGGATCAAACTAAAGCTGTGTTATATTGTATTATAGCGCGGTGAGAGTGTGAGGCAGACTAAAGGCATTAAAGTCATGAGTTATGAAATCCTGCTCATAAATGAACTTTTTGTTTCTCCTCCCGGGCTCTGCACCGAGACTATAATCAATATTTGAACGTTAACAATGGATCAAATGACGACGGGTGATGTTAAAGGGTTTGTCTTTCACGATGAACCTGCAGAGACTTTTCGCCTGACTTCTCAGACTGTCATCTCTTCTGTTCTGGTTCTCTCTCTCTCCCCCTCCCTCCCTCCCTCCCCCTCACTCCCTCCCTCTCCCCATTTCCGTGACAGATCTCTGATAAAGCGACTGTCAGAGTTACTGACCAACTGGTGAAGACAGTGGAGCATTTAGCAGCTAAAAACAACAGATATTTCCCTCAGGGGTTGGTGGAGACAAAACAAAAAGAGCCAGAAGGAGAGTGAAGACTGGACTTTCATTCATCACTATCACAACTCCAGATGAAAGCTAATGCTGCTCTGTAGCTGCTGAATGTAAATAAGCAACTGTTGAGGTGATAATGTCAGCATTGCGCTCACACAGCTCGTCTCGACTTCCCCCGTGTGTCCTGAAAAAAAAAATCTGTTTTTAAGGACGGCTCATCAACGTTACCACCGACACTTAACCAATTCACAGCTACTGAGGTGGCGGATCAGAAAACAGTCGTATAGTTCTATGTCATCTGAACTTTGAAAGACACTGACAAACAACAGCTCCAATTTAATTACTATTATGTCTTTATTTAAATTTGAAAATCATTGGTTTCAATGATGTCGGGTGTAGATAGAAATACTAAAAATATAAATTAAATCAAATTTTTAAAGTGCTTTGCAGTGAGATTCAGGTGGATGATGGAGGTTCGGTATCATCAGTCATTAGTCCTGGTGTAATGTGGTCCAGTGGACCAAACTAACATGGAAGTGAGGTATTAATGCACTTTTCCTAAAAGGGCCTTGTAAGTAAACAAATCTATATGCAAATCAGGCCTGAGAGAGAGAACGAGAGAGGGCTGTCTCTATTTACAAGCAACCAAGGCATAACAGCAAAGAATACACATACACATACAGTGTCAAGATTCTCAACCCTCTTGTTTTCTGCATTAAATGGTCGTAAAATGTGATCTGGTCTTTATCACATCGCGAGTGTAGACAAACACAAAATGCTCAGGGTAAAAACACCCAATTGAAGCCTGTGTCTCCATTGAACACAGCGATTAAACATTCACAGCGCAAAAGTGTCTTGGATCTCATAGCCGATCTCATCTGCTCCAGCAGCATCAACCTCCAACAAGCTCCTCCAGCAGCTGCTGATCAGACGTGCACAGCGATGAGGAGGAGGAGGTTTGGCACAGATCTCTTCAGGTCTCTTCACAACATTTCTATTTAATTGTCTGGGTTCTGATTGAACCAAAATTTGGATTTCATTTGTCTGAAGTCCAAACCTCTGCTGAGTTTCAGCAGGTGAGCAGCCACCCTGACATTATCCTGTCAGAGACCTTGACAAACTTGACAAATTCATTTTCCCTCCATGATGTCGAGCTGTCCAGGCCCAGAGGCGGCAAAGCCCCTATTCATGATGCTCCCACCATTATATTTCACCTGTGGGATGATGTTTTCATGCTGGTATGCAGGTTCCCTTTTATAACATGCACAGCGCTACATATTCCTTCCGAATAATTCAGCTGTAGTTTCACCAGCTGCTGTTCTTCAGGGCCACAGAGATGCTTTTTTTTTTTTTTTTGTTCCTTCCACAGTGTCCTGCTATTGACTTCATGCTCCATGAAACCATGCATCATGATTTGCGTGGGGTGGACTCATGAACAGAGATGTTAGTCAGCTCCAGTGATCATTTGAAATCACTTTGTAACCCTTCACAGATTTATGCAAATCAACAATTCTTCACCGTGAGTCTTCTGATGTCTCTCATTTGCGAGACACGTTTCACATCAGCAGATGTTTTTCCTGTGAGCGGCATACTCAAGATGCTCGAGAGCTTCTTCTTTTTTTCTTTTTTTTTTAATAAACGAAGATCTGATGATATTTGAAGCCATTAGACTTTTTGCATAAGCGAAGATAATTCCAGAGGGTTCACCTACTTTTTGTTGCCACTGTGTTTACAAATAGACAAGATCTTTCGCCATTTCTCCCAAGGTTACAAGATAAAGGCTGCACTACTGGGCCTACAGTGTATGCATATATAAGTAAGTAATGTAAGTACATACACATATATATTTGTACTCTATATTCACATATTTATACCCATAACTTTTCTCAAAAAGTTATATTATTATATTTCTGCCTCTTTAGACAACATCAACATTTCCTGCCCCTGCACCATGTTCTCTGGCACAATGTAGTCCGGATGTCATTTGTTCTGCATGAATAATAACCAACCGCAAAAGTACCCAGTGCTTTTGAGATAATATATTACACATAAGCGCGAGCAGGTTTTTGCTGTTCTCAGACCTGTAAGATACACTGTGAGATGAGTCCTTGTAACCATGATAAATTAGGCAGACGATGTATTTTATTATTTAGGTTGGGGTCAGACTGGAAAAGAATCCTAAGACAGTAAACCTCTACAGTGGAACAACTGGGGCAGAAGTAATAATAACTGTGACCGGTCAAGGTTTTCCCGTAGAAGGTCTGTGTATTATTTATCCATAAAAAGGTGCGATATGTAAGATTTTGCCAGAAATTTAGCTTAAAAATGTTCAAAAATATATAATATCATAAATATTTTCTGAAATTAGCATGCTAACCAGCTAGCCCCGGTCTGTCCCGTCTTCTAATACCACTTTGTGACACTAGATGCTGTGTGAGTCAGTGCAGTGTCCTACATAGAACGTATTGTGTATATGTTGCATTATTGTACATCAGACTACCCAATACTGACCTATATGAAGTCGTTTATATTACCTGTACCTCAAACAACTCCAACATGCAAGTCCTGCCTCGGTGATCATACGTAAATAACAACAAATAATGATCAAACACTTAAATTATGATCCGATAATATAATAATACAACTGAGTACCTTAACTTGTGACAATTAAGGAGATTGTGTTACTCATTGTTGTAATGAAGGACTCTTGTTAGTCACAGAATATATGATGTTGTGGCACTGCGACTTTTACTTAAAGTCTCCCTGAAGTGTTTTTCTGTAAATAAACGGTTAAAAGTGAAGTTATGTTCACATCCTTCAAGGTTTAAGAAACATTAAACATTTTTTTCAAAAAAAAAAAAAAAAAGGCCATTAAACCCACATTTTGTCATTAGCGGTTCTTTGCAACCATTGCGGGCATGTTGCTTCCTGTCTTTGCATGTTACTGTCAACAGCCGTTGCTGAGCTTAAATTTAGTAGTAGTCGAAAACTCAGCTGGGGGCCTTTAAGTTACAGATTTGTACATCGATTGGCTTCGACCACTGAAACATAAAACTAAATGTGGGGGGGGGGAATAGTGATTGAAGATTATCGAGTGTGCATTACAAAATATAAACCAAATATAACACAGACACAGAAGATGTATTAAAGACAATGACGCAATTAATGTCAGTATCTCTGCAGTGTATGTTGCTTCCATCATAAGCAATGACTGCTCTGCCTCCATCCTTCATTCTGGGTGAAGAACAAAACTGGACTACAGCCGCTCCACTTCTGCGATTAGTTTCTCTCTTATTTGATCTCTTGACGGCGAAATGGGCGGGATGGCAGGCAACAGAGGTCCAAGGCCACATTCAAGGGCATTGAGCTTATCTAGTGTATATATCTACCCTGGACACGGCGCTCCCCTCCCACCACTCCACCCACCCTCACACATCCTGAGAAAAATTGCCTCATAAAACTGCCACAGCACGTACCACAACAAAACTACGACGCGAACTGCTGCATGAATTTCTGTAAGTATAGCGACATGCAGCTAGAGCGGTGTAGAGCCACTGGATTGTTTGTGAGCTTTATCAAAGAAGCACCCTAGCTGGGTTTCTAATTGTCCTCTTCTCCTCCCCTGCTTTTCCAACCCCCTCCCACCCCACCTCCGTCTTGTCCTCACCTTGCCTCGTGCAGTCACTCTTAATGAAACTTTCTAGTCGGGAGATAAACCGGTTAAAGCGTCCTATGCTCCTTGTTAGCTTCTGTGAAGTAGACGCTCGCACATCAGGAGGGGAGTAAACGGGGGAAATTCTACCCTCCCTTAACCCTCCTGCGCTGTCTCCTCTACTCACTGCACTTGGAAGTCGCCTTGAGAAGCAAATCACAAGGGGCCCAGCATGAGATTTAAATGAGCCGATTAATGCCCGTGCTAATAATCACTCATATTAAGAATGGCGGAGCAATGATTAAAGCTTGTGGGGGGCACGTGGTGGCGCGATTCACCATGCGGGGCCCCGTAAGGAGCACCCATGGGAGCAGGTGTTAAATATACATTGAGGGACTAACTGTTTCATGAGAAATCAGAGAGTTTATGTTGAAGAAAAAGAAAAACTGGATGAAATATGGTGGCTGCCCGCCCCCCTCAAACACACACACACACACACACATAAAAAAGTAAATAAGGAGATTTTGTTTCTTGTTTTTTGCAGTTGTGGGACAAGTTTTTCACCCAGAGGGAGTTGATTCATCTTTGTTTGCAGTGATATACCTCTCAATGATATTCATTTGCCTGAGGGTTTGTTTCATAATCCTGTTTACTTGTGTTCCCCTCTCAGCACCCCATCTTTCTCCCACTCATGGCTTTATTTGTTCCATGTTAGCTCTCAGTCTGCCTCTCCCTCGCTCTCTCTCTCTCTCTCTCTCTCTCTGTACTCCTATCCCGCCACTGCCATGCTCACTGTCTAGCTCAGCATAGAAAATTAGCTCATTCATTCAGTCAGGTTTTATTTCCTTTAATACTCCCTTAAACCAAGTCAGAGGGGGTCAGAGCTCCCTATAATATTACATTTATTCTTGCTCTCTCCAACATTAATTCTGCTGTTAGGTTGTGGTCTGCTTCCTCTGAAGCTGCCTGACACAACAATGTTCATGTGGAGAACTGAAAGAGGTTACAGACTCCATTAGAGGCTCTTACATAATGTGGTTATGTCATCATTTAATTATATTTACATGCTACTCTGCAAATTGACGGCGGAGCATTTGGCAGACATCTCGCCTGTGTCGTTCATGATAAATAGCAAACGTGGAAAGTTGTCACCGCAAGTAGCACTCGGCTGTACTCTGCTGCAATACCATGATGTTCGTTGTATAATTGGCCCTGAATGAATCATGCACATAAAAGTGGAGCAGACTGGGCGGTGGCTGTTGGATGCCTCCTGCCGTGTGCGCTAGATTTATTGGGGCTTTAAATCTCTAATAGTGACTTAGAGTATGTCCTTGGATGCACATTAAATACTAATGAATTATTAATGGCTTTCTAATAAATATTTTCACCTCTTCCTTAAAATGTGTCATGGGCAGATAGAGGTAAAAAGTGAGCCAGGCACAAAGGGATTCTATCCGCCAGTGATTGGGGGTTCACACAGGTCAAGTGGATCCTATTTGGGATCTGTGGGACGTCTACCAAAAGAAAAAGGGCCCCCGCAGTTAGAGGAGAAGGTGAAGGAGGAGAGTGATAGAAAGTGGGGTAAAACAAGTGTGAACCTCGACTTTATGGATTTTTTTTTTTTTTTTTTTAACTGTCCACCGACACACGGATGCGGCTGCCCACTGGGCTTTGGCCCAATCGTCCCTATGGCAAGTTCAACTACGGAGAGACTTCCAAGAGAGTTTGAGACAGACATTCAGTTCATTATCTCTAGATCAGTGAGTTACTAAACCTGTCTACACATCAATACAAAAGGATGCCTTACACTGGCTTTAGCAAAGAGTCAAGGTCAGGGTTTCCAGTTCAAATTGAGATTCTCATCGCTGTGACGGTAGCCGTGCAAAAAATTCATTGTCCATTTGATAATCTAGTTGACACATTTCCTGTTGGTGACATTTCTAATATGAGCAGTTGTTATAGACTATAAAAATGGACCTAGAGTCCTGGTCTGTAAAGTGAAGCCAATGCTGAAGAGCCTTAAAGCTTCATTCTCTCTAATGACCATCAGGGGGCGACTCCATTGGTTGTAAAAAGAAGTCAGATTGTTTTGAAGTCTATGTGAAAATGACCCTACTTCTCACTTGGTTTATTACATATTTAAACATTTTCCTAATGACTTTATGGTCTTAGTCTCTGCATCATGATGTTCATTTTTGAAATGATTTAGAGGAAAATAAACCATAAAGCAGGGGATGAATTTGGGCGTGGCTACTGCATGATTGACAGACTGTGACACACAATCAGGATAGAGGACGGAGCAGGTCAGATCCACCCCTCATTCCTCCTCAGCTCCACCTTGTCCTCCAAATTTGGTTTTTCTTCAGGTTTCAAAAAAACATAATGGCCGACACAGTGGGTTGCCACTTGGACCCTGCACAGGATACTATGTAAAGGACAAAAGATGAACGACTGGATGGACAGATGGATTAAATATAATGGTGGTGGCCAGTATTTTACTTCTACATCTACCTCCTCCCCTGCTCAATCTTGCCTCACAGTAATGTCAAGTATGTATGTATGTAATGTATTCTTCTTTGTGATATTAATACAAAATGGAAAAGCGAGGGAGGAAAGTTGGCTGGTGACTATGTAACTTTTACTCAGCGGCAGCAACAGTGCTTTCTGAAGCTACGTGTGGTAATTATAGGATGCTGGCACATTAAATTCTGCTTGGCTCCAAGGCTGCGTGGTGGAGGGTACTGGAAACAGTGTACGCCTCACAGCTAACATACAGATGACGTAGCCTTGTGACCATAGAGGCCAGACGTACTGGACAAGTACGCCTGCTGCGATTAGTCACTGTAATTGGTGATGTCAATGCTGAAAATGCAGCAATGTCAAGATTTTAGGTCGCATCTTTTCCCAGATTGACTTCTGATGGATTTGCAGCAGCCAGCCACTATATATTTATTTTACACTTTATCATTTATGGTCACAATGCTTCTCTGTCCTCTGCTCTCTGGGAGACATGGGAGTGCATACTCAATAAGCACACGCACACACAGCTGTGCTGGAGACAACTCAAAGATATTTACAAAGTAAAAGGCCAATAAGAACAAACCACCAGTTCAACGAGCATCTAGAAAAGAGATGTTTTGTCTCGCCGTATCTTTTACACAACAGCTTTGTGCTGGCTAAGCTCATGGGTAAAAACTAAATCTGTATGTGAGTCTGATGATGTCAGTTCACCACGAATCCTAAAATGGGCAGATGTAAACTGAGCAACTGGCTCAGACAAACCAGGCCAATCAATTCTGATCCTGGTCTGAGTTTATGCTTTGACGATCATTATAATGATCATTAAAAAAAACCACAATTCATTAGTAATGATAAAGTACCAGTTATAATATGAGCTAGATCAATAAGTGTATAGATAAGCTAATCCTTATGAGACTCATCCCTAGAGCTGGTTAGTGTCTCTGACTTTGGAAGGATGAGAAAATCACTTCAGTTCAAATCCCCTTCACTGTAAGTATTGTTTAACCTGTGTTACATTGTGATTCTTAGTTTTTACAATGTGATCACTCACGAAAACGTGAAGGATTACTGCATTTCTAAGTCCCGTCTATTCATTAGCAGGAGAAGCTTTTTATCTTCTGTTCTGCTGCCTTACATTGACTGAGTCTGAGAAAACGCTGAGGCCTGAATCTGGATTTATACTATGTGGAGTTGTGTTGTGGCATCTAGATTTTCTGGAGGAAAATGTATTCGTTTAGATTAATCAAAGAGTAATCAATAGAAAAACAGTGGTTCGTGGCAGCACGAGTTGGAGATGGAGTCCCAAGTACCATAGCTGGTCTTTTCTAAAGAGCCACAGGAGCCCGACTCCTTCCTCCATAAGGCACCTGACAACGAAACTGCTGCATGCGCGTGAATGTGTGTGTGTGTGTGAACACATGAACACGCGTTTCTCTTAACGGTTTGTGGGTTTTAAAATAATCAATCATAATCTCAATACAAACCAACAACCACACTGTCCATCCATGTCAAAGCAGCATATGGCTAATCTGGTCATCATGAACACATCTGAACCACAACGGCTGTGTGATAAAACGCAACAATCCACAACCCCAAAGCAAGTAATGGTGAGTTTGGGGCACTAGTTGCATTGTTTGTAACTCGTACACGAAGTTTACTTGTTATGAGGGGCATTATCCATGTAAAGTGTCTAAGCCCGAAACCCACCAACCTGCTGGCGACCAAATGACAAATGTGTGAAGTTTTTCAGAAGAAGTAAATGCCCCCAACCATTTACACAGGTTATAATTCATTCTTACATCCATTCACCAGCATCATAAACCAACATAACCAGCATAGAGCAGTGATCCCCTACCTTTGAGGAGGTTGTCTGTCCATTGTCTGTCCATTGTTGTATGTCCTCCATTGTTCATGTTCCTTCTGTCCATAAAGTTACACAGATCAAAATAGGGTTTCTCATAAAAGCAATCCAAGTTATGAATATCATGAGAAGTCCAAGCAAACAAGCGACTCCACATTTCAAATATCTCTCCTTCCGGCTGCATGTCAGCAGATGTGCTTGTTTTCTTTAGTTTACTGGGTCCAAAGTTGTGTTTTCCCGGCAAAGATGCGTTCTTATCTCACTCCAGGATGCCTGGGTGTCGATAGCGAGCGCACCCGAACGAAAACCCGACTACGCAACGTTCTCACTCAGAGAGAGCGCTGCTATTGGTCAGTGCCTTTGTCAATCAGCCCACCTCGAAGACAGGCGCCTGCGCTGTCCAGTTACACTAAGCAAGGTGGGCGGGGCACCTCCGAGCCGCCGATGCTGATTGGCTGTGACGGGCGCGCAGTGTCCCACCTCACAGGTGAGAGAGGTGAGAGGCTGCAGGAGGAAACATATGAGAGAAACAATCAGTCAGGTTTTAATCAAAACGCTTCAGGGTGTTTTCTTCTGTTTCAGATTAAAGAGTTAAAAAAATAAATAAAGATGTGGAAGGGATATTTTTATTATTTATATTATTTTAGTTACTGTAGTTAAAAAAAATTAAAAATCTATATCAAAATAATAACCTAACTGACTAAACTAAAAGGTGTAAATGTGCTTTACTTCATGGTGGCGAAAACCATTAAGACACAGTCCAGCTGCAGCAGCGCGAGTTCGAGTCCGACCCCTGGCCCTTTGCTGCATTTCGTCCTCGCTCTCCTTTCTGTTTCCCTGTCTCTCTCCCTCACTGTCACTATAATAAAGGCAAAATGCAATAATAGTAAATGTGTCTTGGCCTTACACTTCTGTTAGAAGCTTTTTCATTGGCTTATGTAAATGTATGTGAATTACATTTAAATCACGGGTGGATGTTAAAGTGCTTTGATTTTTTTACATTTTACGTGTATGTATACATGTCATAGTGTATATATGCGTATGTGTTTGTGATTATGGATGTAGGTATATGCATGTGTGCATGTATATGCACACAGTATATGGTTGTATATGTATGTATAGGTATATATGTATCAATTTACAGTTATATAGAGAGATATATGAGAAAATATAGTATGGAAATACATTATGTGTGCACTATATTGTGGCATAGGGTGGGGTTCTGAGGTTAAAATAGATGTTTAAAGAACAAGAATTATAATGTTTTATTGGTATGAACTAACACTATAAAGTATAGATAAATTAAAAAAGAAATAGAATAAAATAAAGAGGTTTGATAAGTCCACAAACTCATGTCGCCACTGCCACTCGCTTTGCAAAAGTCTAAATATTTAAAAATGGAGAAGCTGCCATCTTGACACAGGGGCATAGTTCACTATCAATAAGTAAGTTGAGTACAGCAATCCCATACAGCAATATGAAGTACTTAAATGTTTATGACTTGAGACTTGATGATAACCCAGATGTCATAATCAGGGTTATGTCCTCTTGGACGTGAGTTTCAAACCAGGGCAACACGGTTGAGAGATGTGAGTATTTATCATGCAGAGAGGGTCCAACAGAAGAGGCCACTGAGTCACTCTGTGGGAATTGGAGGAACTAGTGTTTGTGGAGCTTGTCTTATAGTACGGACTAAAAATCAGGAAATATGAAACTTTTCCCTTTAGCTTTTGGCAATTCTTCAGATGTGAGTCCTGGGATGAGTTCTGGTCAGTGAATCCACCACTTACACAGAGCTTTGGTCCAGACTGAAATCTCTCAACTCAAAGAGGATGGTTTGCCATGAAACTTTGTAACCATAGGATGAACTGTTTTCATGTATCTAATTCTTTGTTTATGACTAAAATCTGCCACATTAAGACAATTCCCATTTGCCTTAGGTTTGTGTTAGTGTCAGTTTGTGAATGCAAAACTAAGACGAAAGAAAATGTAAGAAATGTGTAAAAATGTATGAAAACAATGTTTTTCTTACATTACCAGGGCACTGCTTTTACTGTAAGATAACTTTGTTTATGCATCTGCTACTTAGCTGGTTAATTTTCACTGCAAACCTCTATAGTGGGTATTTGAATCATTCCCCGTGGTCTACATCTCTTCGGTCAAGTTGTTTCAACTGATGCTCTTTTTCTCTTTCTCTTTCTATTGTAAACATCAACATTGGGATCTGTGTATAGTTTCAGTGTGTGTAATAAACCCTTTTTATGTTTTGTGATTGCTGTAAGGTTACCTTCCTTTTACTTTTACTATTACTTCTATTTTTTTACGATTATGAAAACCATGTTGTTCTATATATATATATATATATATATATATATATATATATATA
>CM076661.1:18594267-18659402 GCA_038496675.1 Rachycentron canadum
TATATATATATATATACTGTTGGGTGTTTGGGTGAAATTTATGATCAGTAATTGTCTTTAAGTAGAAAATTCAGCTATCAAATAAATTTGGTGAATTAAAAACAGCAATATTGGTAGTTTAAGGTAGCTTAAAATGAAAATGATCAAGTCATGTACTTTAATGTGGTACTTAAGTAAATGTATTTACTTATGCACCACATCTGAGAGATTATAGTACATTTTATCAGTATGTTAGGTCAGGGGTGCTTTGATTAAATATCCAGATACACAAACACACATACACACACACACACACACACACACACACACACACACACACACACACACTTCTCAATTATCCTCTCATCTGTAATATTTCTATTCACACATACCAGGCTGTGCTCTTCTGTGTGCCAAATTAATGTGGCAACATTTATGCCATTTCTGGTGCAATTAACCAGAATCCCAGCGAAGATAAATGGCTCTAATATTAAGAGGAGAACATTTTTAACAACCATCATTACAGAACACCATTTGTCGGTTTGATTAAAGAGAGCCAAAGCTGAAGCTCCTGCGCCGGTGGAGCTGCACATCCTCAGTGCTTCTCTGCACACAGCACGGGAAATCATTCATGTCATATATATTTTCTGCAGCTGAAGGTGGGCGTCATCCATTCAAACATTAAGCTGTCTGTGAGTCATTATCTTTACACTGCATCATATGTGCACTATGGGAAGGGGGCAGTAAATAGCACCAAAACGTCATCGAAAATAAGTCATATAGTATGATATTGTGTGGTGTTAACAACATACATCCTGTAAACTGCTCAGTTATTGTTAATGTTATATATAATTGCTGGCATGATGCATTCAGTGTAAGTTTAAGTCATCCTTTTTTTTAGTTAGTTAGTTAGTTTTTAGATTGTATTTAGTGTCATAATGTCGGGCCATGCCTCCCTTGAAAACCTCACTACGAAGGCTTTGACATCTGCGAAAAAATCTAACAGTGCACAACTTCTATGTGGGCCCTTTCCCTTTTCTAGCCCACTGTAAATGCTTCATATACAAGGTGACAGTGTTATTGGGCAGCCTCAAAGACGTTTGTGGCCATCATATAAAAGAATGTCTTGTGTTTGTGCAGTGTCTACCTTGGGAGGTTCAATTATGGACAGAATGGATGAATGAGTGTCTAGACTTAATTTGACCCCACTCTCCTTCCTGCTGTCCTCTGACTCCTGCTCAGTGGCTGCTTTCCAGGGCTAAAGAGGTTTTATGGCTGGACAGAATGGAGATCTTTTCATGTTAACTGACGCTGATGGAGGTCGACAGCAGCACTGACATTAATGCACAATAAAGCCAGATAGCAGACGAGCCATTTTCACAAGATACAGTTACTCACTTGGATGTAAACCTATTGTTGTCCCCTCAGGAGCTTCCACTTAAGCTTTACAAGGGGTTGCATTACAATGCTGTGTTCCTACAAGCAGTCTTTGCATTGGAAGTGCAAGACCTGCAGACGTTACAAGGCTGCGGCACTGACTCTTCACTTCTCCCCCAGGATTTAAGGGTTTTAAACCATAGCGCAGTCACATTCTTCCCTGATCCCTCCTTAGCCCCTCTAACAGCTCAGCCACCTCTTATTTCACATCACGTTCCCCCCACGGGGCAACAGTAAACACGCCTCGGGCGTCACTCCACCCAACACGAGTTCCCCGACAGAAAGGAAGACAGCCGCTACACAGACGGCGTTCTCCACCGGGGGAAAAGGAAAACAGCAGAGACCCGAGAAGCACACCACCACCAGCATCCCTTCAGAAGCCGCCTTTTGTACACTAATGATAAGAGGTTTTTCATGCACAGGGCTGACACACGCATGGAATCTACACGGAGGCAATGAAGGCATGCCTCTTGTGGTTTGAAGATGCAACAGAAAACAGAGGACTTGTTTGATCCAATTTATTTAACATCCTGATTTTGAAGTCAGCCTCTCACATATTTGTTGAAGAGTCTGTGCTGAAAGCTTCAAGCCACCCTATTCCCACAGAACACGTGTGGCCACACCAGAATTCTTTCAAATCTGCCTCAAAAACAGGTTTTTTACCCAAAGTTTACACTTTTATCTCCCAAGAATTTCAGCTTTCAGACACTCCAAAAGCAAAACTCGGCTGACTTCTCTTTCTCTAGTTTTTCCACACCATTAGGCTACTTTCTGAGTGTCTGGCTGTCAGCGTTGTGAAAGGACCGTGTCTTAATATAAATCAGTCATTAACACATACAAATTTGCACAAAAGGCTTTGCAGCCTCAGTGCAAGACAGATGCAGGTGTGTGCAGATGGTTTGCGTCATGCTTTAATGGTTAAAACACCAAAATATATAATCGTCTGTGTTGTTACGTGTCTTCATTGATAATAAAGCAGGTCTAAGTTCTATATTAATACTGTGAAAGTATCAAACTCCACAGAGAAATGCTCACAGCCTGTTTTCTTTTTAGAAATTGAGCCTTAAAACCAGCCGTCAGGAATTCTGTAACTTTGTGATGTCAGAACAAAGCAGTCACCACCCTCAGCCATCCCCGCAGGCACGAAGCTGGTCACCAACATCATTAGTTGTTCTCATTTGGTCGAATGTAAGCTGTGACGTCAGGTCACCAAAATTAACCGCCATGACGACGTCTAATGAGAACGTTAATTTGATGTAGAATATTGAGTGTTGATGTTTTGCTGGTTTCATGTGTTGTTAAGTAACTAAAACAATCAGTCTCGTGTCTAGGTAGTGGTGACATTCTAGTCGTGGGCAACATCGACTGAACATTGGCGAAACATCACAGTGTCAGTTTGCCAATGTTGGGTTTTCCTTTCCAATAAAAAAATAACATCTCTCCAATGTTAGAATCAAATGTCTTTCTGATGTCACGTCACCGCAAGCCCTGCCCAACTTGACCAACCTTGCAGGATTTGGTTTCTCTTAGTGTTTACCTGGAATTTCATCCAATTATTCAGAAAACAACTAATCAGAAGAGAGGCTTTGGGACCCTTAAAGCTTTTCCTGCGATTCCAAATTTACTACTTTGTTGTTGTTTATCACTCTTATTATGTCTCACCATAACATATTGACACATTTTGCCATGAAGTTACATTTCTGGGGTTATTTTTTCATATTTGTTAGATTACAGTGTAGCATTTCAGCACGTCTTCTCAAAAGTTTGCTCTCCTGGAAGTGAATGACAACATACATAACAATATTATTCTGTTTTTATCAGTTTTATGTCTGACCACCATCACAGTGCTGATCTGAGGTTATTACTGCTGCAGTGGCAGGAAAGAAATATCCATAGCACCATTTCAGTAGGGGATTTCAGAGGTTTTAGTACAAGGAGCTTTGTTACTGCACATTTTGATGTAACATTAGGGAAATCTTCTGCTCTCAGTGCCTCACCTGTTGAGTTGGAGGTGCAAATATTAAGCTTTTTTTCAAAGCTTCTTCACATTTCACTTAAATTGTTTTCACCAAAGTTTCTTTATTCATAGTAATCCAAAATACTTTGCTGCAAACCTGACCTATTAATTTGACCTATTATAATTGCTACAAAAACAGAAAAAGAAAACAAAATGCTCTCGCTTTTGTCAGGTTAGGACTGTGGCGTGGAAAATATTGATGAGATTTGGAAAAGGCATCATGTCCTGTCCTTCATCAGATACGTATGCATTTCCCCGACATGTTTGCAATGTGTGGAATAAATTGGTACTAATAGCTAATGTTATTTTTGACTCAAGATTGTCATAGTCTTGATCTCTTTGACTGCGTCTGGTTTATGTAACTGTATCTGGCTTTGCTACGCACATACACTGTATGTATGTACAGATGAGTGAATAACTTGAATAAGTGGTTGTGGAAACAACACAACCAGTGTTGATGTTTCCACAGGTGTACAGGTAAACTGCATGATGCAATTTAACAATTAACCCACCACCGTGCTCTGTGACACGATAAAAACCACTTGATCTCGATTTTCTATTGAAAATGAGATAGTGTGAGAAATGCTCAGTGAATGGTTAGAAGAGTACGAGAATGACAATCTGTTTGGTGCAGTTCATATAAATTGCATGTTTGGCCACTTGGTTGTGGTTTGGTTGTGTTTCTTGTAAATGCTAGAGTGGTGTGTGGTGTGAAAGCAAAGAAGACGAACCCACTGTACAATACTGAAGTACCACACACACACACCTTTTCATCTGACTATTATTTTTTTGTTATTATTATACGTCAGACGCCTGGACAATGAAGCAAATTCAATATATCCAGGATCGTTATCTGGTTTAACTGAACCTGAACACTGACCTTCCTGACAACCTGTACTACAAAGCTGGTTGTCATCTGGCTTAGTTCACCTGTCTGAACTTATTCATGACAGGGTACAACATTGGAACCAAGTCAATCACATGATGAGAGCCTGCAGTAATTTTGATTATAGCTGCATTAAGACTGATTAGTAAAATGTGAACACTATAAATAATATGCAATTATTATAAGTACAAAGTGAGTAGAAAGTTCAATGTGCTGTAAATAAGTGCATGAATAATCATTAATGTGCTTATTCATTTTTTCACTCTTTCACTCTCAGTCTCTGATACAGATATTGAATCAATGTCGACCTGCTGCCAAAGCAGAGATGGAAGAAAACCATTTGTTGTCTGCTGGGGTCAATTTAATTGAAATGCTTTTTTCAGTTTAATCATATTTGTTGTATAATCGTGGGAAATATTAAACAGTGTGTGGGTAATTTTTCTAATAAAAGACATCAGAGGGTTTCGTCTTTATTACCAGATCTGGTCACAGAGTCTCCTCATGTTATTGTGAGCTGCAGTGATGAAGAACAGAGTAAGAGCTTCATCACTATCAGGAGTCCTGTTGGATTAAAGAATCTGTGTTCAATTAAAATTAGGCTATAATTACTATCCCCCCTTATCTCCCTCTGTTTGTTAGAAGCTTTTTTTAAAAACCAAAATGGACACATGGGAAGACTGAAACTACAGAACAATTCTGATTTATAAAAATATCTACTGTTCTACTGTTATTTATCACTTAAGTCCCCTCAGGCTCCTGTAGGAATAATGAGTTAGACCTTTTAGACCTTATACAGAACTGGATGTGGACTCCGGGTCTTAGAGCCTAAACCTTCATTCTCTCTAATGACCATCAGGGGGCGACTCCACTGGTTGTAAAAGAAATCAGACTGCTTTGAAGTCTATGTGAAATTGACTCTGCTTCTCACTTGATTTATTGCCTTTATGAATGTTTTCCAAATGAGCTTATGGTCTCAGTCTCTAGTTTCAAGTCTTCAATACAACATGATGTTCATTTTTTAAATGATGGTCCCATTTAGAGGAAAATAGACCATAAAGCAGGGGATGCATTAGGGCGTGGCTACTGTGTGATTGACAGACTTTAACACACAATCAGGATAGAGGACAGAGCAGGTCAGCTCCACCCCTCACTCCTCTTCTTCTGGTTTCAAAAACATCAAGATGGTGAGATGATGTGATTGGTCGGTTGTTTGGCTTTTGACTGAGCCTGTGAAGAACGTGCTCTGGAGAAGGTTAGGTTACCATGGTGATTTACCACGAAGAGTGAATCTGCAACATTGTCGGACTGAAAACCCAGAGTTAAACCTTAAGTTACACCTTAAATCCAGCTTAGTAGTAAAGGCCCCAGGTCCAGTTGCAGCCTTTACTCAAGCTACACAGTCAGTGTTTTGATTTCCCCATATGAGTTCATGTAGCGCTGATAACACTGAGTTACCAAAGCAGCCCTGTCAATTCATATCACCTCTTGGTTTGTTTGTAATACAGCACTCACCAATACTTGATCATCATCATCATCAAAACAGCAAATGAAGAAGGGGTTGTCATCCCACCTGTAGGGTTTCAGTCACTTGTAGAATCTATAGCAAGATGCTTTGAAAGCTGTTCTGGAGTCACGCTGGGTTTTCCACTAGCGCATCTCATCTGGATCTCGTACGTCTATTGTGCAGTAATTAACCTGCCTGTTGTCTGTTGTAAACATCTGATTATCCCCACAAGAGTCCCAGTGTGAGACAGGTATTAGTGTCTACGGCACGAGGTCTAGAGAACATGCAGCGTCATCAGCATTTCTGTCCTGCACTCGCCTCATAAAACAACAGCTGCTCTGTCCCGTTTGACAGGCAGAGCACCGATTAGCATTTACATCGCCTGCTCAGTGCTGGAGAAGCTAGATGATATCATACAGGCTCATGTTGTCTGGCGTTGGCATCCCTGAACACAAGGCGATCACGCTCCAGACTGTGCTCGTCTGTGCTTCCCCGATGGTGAAACAAGCTAGTGAATTCTGTCAGAGCAGGGCCGGCTCTCTCCGCCTTCCTCTCCTAACACCTCCAACAAACTAAGATGCCAAACTGGCACTTCCTATGCACTTTCATCGCACTTCTTTACCTTGATCTCCTCGCACTTTTTGAACAGATGCAGGAGTTCAATCTCCAACCGCAGTAAGTCGCTTTGAATGAAAGCTTCTGCCAAATGAATGAATGCAAATGTAATGTAATGATAGCTATTTAACTCTGATCTGTTCTCTACCTCATTCTCTGCCTGTGCCACAGCTGCTGGAGTTCACGCACTGACTTATGGTGCGTGGCAGAGTGTGGTTGGATTTTTATTTACAGATATTTATAGTTAGGACCTTGACTATTACCTTCACTAACAGCACAGTCTATAGATAGAATGATAGATGCACAGAAAAGTTGAAGCAGCTATATTGGATATTTTTACAATAATGCGTCAAACTGTGTGAAAACAATGTAATGATATTAAAGAGGATGCGTGTAGTGATGGAGCCTCAAGAGAATTATCTCATGAATCAGCAGCTCAGCTTCACAGAGTTTTATAGTGAGTTTCAGCTCATAGTTTAACTGCCTGCCCTGCAACTTTATTGCCCTGGTTCACTCTCACTGTTCTCCCAGTGTCTTTGTAGCTGCAGCTGTTTTCAGTGGAAAAGATCTAAAAACCCGTTGTACACTATCTGCATCAAGATGCAGCAGATAGACAAAGTTAACAACATTTAGCAGCTCACCCAGATATTTCCCTCTGGAGTTGGTTGGAGTTCCTCTCCAGACAGAGTATTTTAAACAACATAAAAAATACCGGGAGCTTGTCCACTCTGGATCGGGCTTCATAAGCCCCGCCCACCACTACTGCTTGCTCCAAACTGGGCAGCTACAAGATGCGTCAGAACAGTAAGTGTAGTTAATTGGTTACATTGTTTGGTAGCTTGTAACTGGCAGTGGCTGATACAGTGTTAGTAGCTGCGATAAAGCAAACTCTGCCTTCTGTACTAACAAGGTTTCAGGTTTATTTTCTCCTCCCCTTGTCTACGGAAAAGACAGGATCGCTTCGTTAGTAATAATAATGATAATCTCTGGTTGTCTGAATCCTTTTTTAAATTCTTATTTTTGATATATCATTTTTAGACTGCCATTGGTTCACTGCAGTTCCAGGGTGAACATGCATTTGTTAACAAGATCAAAAACTTGATTTTCATTGGAGGGAAGGAGAGAATATTGAATTTAAACTCCAAATGAATAGTGATGTTTTTTACTGCTGCTGGATGAAAATAAATGAGTTCACCTAATCAGCTTATACTCTGATCATATTCAGTGTTTCACTGGCTCAATCATATTATTATAGGTTATTTGGTTAGTTTTGATGGTGTTTAAGTTTTACAGTGATTTTATAATACAGAATTACAAAGCAAGTGGTCATCATTCAACGTCATCGATGTTTCACATGAGCAAAGAATCACACTGATGCCTCATGAGGACTTAGTCTGTTGGCAGATGAGAGGTGAGGGTTTGCGTCTGCTTGCAGTTTGAAATGTTGTGAAACACAAGAGGACAGAGGCAGGTGGAAATGCAGCTGGGCACATTTAATTCAAGAGTTTGCTTTTATGTTTGCATGTACTACATGTTCTGTGATGCTCCTGTTGATGAAAAATTCAGTGATCAAGAGCCTCTGTTTTCATTTCAGTGTCAGCTGCGGTTTGAGCCCGCTGCTGCACCTCGGTCGAAAATGGAACAAATAAGTACCAGCTTTAAACACAAGGGCTCAGATTTATCGTAATGTCAGTGACTATTGTTAGACGCTGCATCCATGCAGCTCCATTGCATAACTAGTAATTGTGGGGGTGGAGTAGGGTGAAGTGAGGTAATTTGGGACATCAGGTTAAATGGGACAAGGTTTTACATCTTGGGCTCCTAAAATACAACAAATAAATCAACAAAAAAACAAAAAAAACAAAACAAAACAACAAATATCTTATTCTGTTGCTGCTGCAAATGTCTTTTACGTGAGAAAGCATTTTATTGGTCTGAGTAGGGTGGGTAGAGCAAAGCTTCAGAAAAGCACTTGTCCCAGAACTTGCAGCATAAGTCATGCGACATGTTGAATTTCTGCTTTTGGTTAACAGGGGTACTGCAGATGGACCTATACAACATGGTTTTAGGATGTTGTTAACTGTTTAAATTAAAAAGCTAAATATTTTCACACAAGTCTTTAGTTTTTATGTGAAACTGTTTTGAGTGAGTATTGATGCATTCGGGTTAAATGGGACAAAAAATTTCATCTAAAATGGGACAGTAAGAACCACCATATTGCCAAGTACCATAAAATTAGAGAGTTGCCATTATGCCATTGTGTGCCACTACAGATCTTCAAAAAAATCTTTAAAATGATGCAGTGAGTCCATGTCAGCCACAGTTGTTACATGAACACACAATGCATGCAGGCTTTCTTTAATCCAAGCAGGACATCAGGTGATAAATAAACAGAGATACAACTGTTCTCTTAGGTTGAATGGTTTGGTGAATTGTTTTGACCATTTGTGACTGTCCCATTTTACCTAAACATGACATTGGAGTGAGGTGGGGGTTCAAGGTCCCATAACAGACATACCCATAATAAGTTATTAAAGTAACATTGACGGTAAGCTTTAGTGTGCAAAGTTTCCATTCATCCCAGAGGTTCAGATCAGGCTGTTGGTTGGATCATTTTAGAGCATATGGCACGTTATTTATTGAGATTTTGTATATATCTGTAGAAAGTGTGTTCCCTAAACTGAAGCCAAACAAAAGCTAAAAGCTGTTGTGACATATTTGACCATTGCTGGTAAGTGTAATGAAGACAATTTGATCTTGCAAGATTCAGAGGACAGAGCAGAGCTTAACAGTGCCTCTCAAGGTTTTCCATTCCACAGGCACTTTGACCCCAGTGCCTCTACATCCACCTTTGCTTGTCAAAAGGGTACAAAAAAGAGGTCTCCATACATGGAGCATCTAAAACAGCAGACTGACACAAGCAAAAGAAATGGAGGTTAAAAGATGCTTGTGTTAAAAAGCGATTTTCTGGCCGAACAAAGCAGTAATCCAGCTATCGCCCTGATGCAGGAAACATTAATTTATTGTCTTTCATGCCATTTCTCTCTTCAGAGGAAGAGAGTATAGTGTAATGCCTTCAGTAGGTCTGTGTATATACCTGGCTGCTGCTTATGCATTACGCGCCTGAACACTGGCTTCCATTATGCATGTCTTTCATTTAGATGTAAGATGGAGTAGCGTAGCTGATATATATGCTCTTCATTAAGTGGAAGGGGCTGACAATCCAAAGCTCCACTGTAATTTCCCCAGGCTGATATGTGGGATTGCAGCTTGAATCCTTGCTCCTCTTCTTCTTCTTATACTGAGGTGTTCAGAGTTCAGCGCTGCCCTGTCTGCACTACCCAAGCCGTAATTGTTTGCACTTCCTACTTCCATTAATCGATGCCTCCATCTCCACGGACTGACATGTTCACCCACATGAGCTCCACTGTCAGGATTTCACCACTCCTCTGTAGTATCATACACTGGATATGAAAAATTCATCAGCCGCCAGGCAACCAGCAATGTGGGCCTATAGCAGGAGCTGTTACCATGAGAGACAAGAAAAGTGAAGAGTGAAGAGACAGAGAAGTGAAGAGTGGGAGTAAAGGATGGGAAGCAGACATTAATTCATAGTTAACCTCCTTGTTGTCTTCTCCGCTCCACTCTTGTTGAACCGAACACACAGAGACTGTCAGGATTAGAGATTGGAAATGACTCTCAGCGAAACGTACTGGACCACAAGGGCCTTACTTTATCTGTTTTCACAACAAGTGAACGTGGTGGGAGCCAGTGTACAGCTATAAATCCCTGCAAAGTGGACCAGTACGCAGTTTTCATCAAAGTCGGTCCGCCTGTAATTTGACTTCATCGCGTTTCACTTTGTTTAATGCTATGACTCAAGAACAAAGCTGAGATGTTGTCAACTTACTATGACCACAGGCTGACTTCATTAGACAAGTAGACAACAGCCTGAGGCAACAGCAATATAAACATTACAATGTTACTTTTCTAACTCTTATACATAGTAATACTACTTGTAGTACATACAAGTACTGATATGCTTATCTGAGTTCACTTCAGTATTCACCTTCCAGCCTGAAGCGTGAGACAAACCTGCAGACACTACACAGGGATGAAAAAAAAAGCTACTAACTGTATATATATATATTTAAAAAAAAAAAAAAAAAAAAGATGATTTAATCTTTTAATTGGTTACATTTAATATTCTCCCAAACATCAGTCAAATATTTATTTCATGTTTATTTGCACAGGGATAAGTGGGCTACAGTACGTAGCATGAACCATTGCCACAGACCTCAGCATTTAAATTAGTTTGGCCTTGAAACACTTTTTTTTTTTTACCTAAATCATAATTGTTTGTTTGTTAGGTTGATATAAATACAGACAAATAGCATATATATATATATATATATATGAGATTCACATTCCCACTTTGCTTTCCTGAAAACCAGCTGAGGTAGTGATGATGAAAAAAAAGTTAACATGGAAAAAAAAAGTAAATAAGTAATAATAGAGAAATGTTTTCAAGAGTGGGAGCGAGACATTATGGTATAAATCTGGGTAAAAACCTTTGTCCTTGGCTGCTGAAAATGGAAAAATGAACATCACTCTAACATCAAGTGTTAGAGTAAGAGATGTGCAGGTCTCTGGATTTGCTCTTATACAGAACCATAGATTAATGTTCACCAAGTTACCTAAAAAAGGCTATTTAGCTAATTCACTATTGATTGATGAAAAATCTACAAAGTGCAAAAAATTTATTTTACAACAAGCTAGGTTTTTACAAATGAGGTCTGCCAGTCAGGTGCCCCTTAATATAAACTCTGTGTTACGCAACATAATGGACAGTATCACTCAAATTACTCAGATGCATAATTGCTCCCATTGGTATCCAGCCACTTTAAGTTCGATTTGTTCAGGTATTCATGTCTGAAATCAGACATTCAAGAGCCAAAAAAAAAAACCAAAAAAACAAAACAAACAAACAAAAAAAAAAAAAACCATTTTATTTGCTGTGCTGAAAAATTTGATTAAAATAATTAAAAGCCACGTGTCTCCAGAAACAATGACCCCCATTAGCTCACAGGACAAGCTGCCACTGGTTTTCATCTGGGCTATTTTTTCAGTGGCAAGAAGTCCAATGAAAACTGTAAAAAAAATATATTACACGACATAGTGCTGTAGCTGTGTAAATGTCATATCTTTTTCAGTACTTTCAGACATTTACCTCCACTTGTTAAACGGGGCAGCAGAAAACAAAACAGAAAAAAAAACTCATGAAACTAAAACTATCAACAATGCAAGACACCACTTCACAGCTTGTTGGCAAAATTGATTTCTTTTCTGTATAATAACTGATTTAGCTTTGGGGCCCTGTCGTGTTACCACATCCTGTCATTAAAATTCAGAGCTTAAGGTCAGTGTTTGTCTAAATAATAATAACTTTGTTAACATAATAATGGCAAGATAATGATATTAACATACAGTATGTTTGTAGGAGTGTAAGTCCCAATTTACACTCCACTACTTCTTGCTTCTTTTCCTCCTCCTTTTACTTTTTTTCCTTCACCTCCTTTTCCTTCTCCTCCATATTCTTCTCCTCTGCCTCCTTCTCCAACTCCCCCTTTTCCTTCTTCTCCTCCTCTTCCACCTTTTGCTTCTTCTTCTTCTCTTTTGCGTTGACCTTTTCCCTTTTCTTCTCCTTATCCTTCTTCTTCTCTTCATTTTCCTTCTTCTTTTCCTCTTTTCTATTTTCTTCTTCTAGTCCTTCCTCTTCACCTTTTGGTCATTTGCCTTCTTCTTCTTTAACTCCCTCTTCTCTCCTCCTCTTCCTTCTTCTCTTCTTCTTCCACCTTTTCCTTCTTCTTTTCTTATGTCTTCTTCTTTTCCTTCTCCTTTTCCTTTTTTCTCCATTTTCTTCCTTCTTCTCCTCCTCTTCCTTCTTCTCTGCCCTTCTGATTTTTATTCTTCTTCTTCCTCTTGCTGCTCCATAAAGGGTCTTTCATCCCCACCTCTTCCTGTCCCTTCCTGTCTTCCTATCTACCTGCATGTCCTCTTTCACATCCATCAACCTTTGGTATTTTTTTCCTCTCGTCTCCCCCATGTTCACCATCCCTCTGCCAGTATACCCACCATCTCTCAAATCTCAAATCCTTGCTTGTTCGCCGCAAGGATTTGAGCTCATCTACCTTCACTACCCGTCCTCACCATTCCTCCCTCTCATTCACCCACATGCATCCTGCCCCGATCTTATTGACTTTCATTCGTCTCCATTGCATATCTCCACCTCTCCAGACTCTCCTCAACCTGCTCCTCACTCGCACTACAAATCATAATGTCATCAGCGAACACCGTAGTCCATGGAGACTCCTGCCCGACCTCGTCTGTCAAATTGTCCATCACCATCGCAAACAAGAAAGGGCTCAGAGACGATCCTTGATGTAATCCCACCTCCACCTTGAACCCATCTGTCACTCCACACACACACACCTCTGTCACGCTGCCTTCATACGTATCCTGCACCACTCTTACATACGTCTCTGCCACTCTCAACTTCCTCATGCAATATCACACCTCCTGTCTCAGTGCCACCATCGTGTGCTGTCTCTAAATCCGCAAAGACACAACGCAACGCTCTCTGACCTCCTCTGCTCTTCTCAATCAACACTCTCAAAGCAAACACTGCATCCGCGGTGCTCTTTTGTGGCACAAAACCACACTGCTGCCACGGCATGAAGATGAGAAAGAGTAAGTGGGAGCTAGGTTAAGAATTGAGTTGATGAGCAAACCTCAATTCTTAACCTAGCTCCCACTTACTCTTTCTCATCTTCATGCCGTGGCATCAACTTCCTACCTCTGTAGATGCTACGTCTGTGCCCATCACCCGTAGGGCCCTGTCTTACATCCAGTGCAAAGCGCAACACAGGTGTCATTTTCCCATCCAGTGCCCACGATGTTTAAAATACGCTGCACCTGTGGGTGAGTTGGCCAGGCGCACCGTTGAAGCACTGCTGTCAAAAGTAAGTAATTGTGCAACTGACCAAAAAAAAAAAAAAAAGCTGGTCTTAAGTTAATGGTGCAGCATTTCACTGTTAATTTAAGATACACAATGCATCTGTTTCGCACAGGCAGATTGCTCTGAAAATGCGTTCAAATGTTCGGGATGAGTCAAGCGTAAAGTTAGAATCGAGCCCCAGAGGGTTGGAGCATCCCTCGCTGTATAATGGGTGCTGTACGTTCTTTCTTTCTACGTGTTAAATCTGCCACAGTGTTCCTTACCCATTACTCAGACTAAATTTGTCCACAATTTCATGAGGAAATGAAGATTTTTTCACACTTCTCAGGGTGTAACATAAAATATGCAAATGACATTGTGGTTTGAGCCGTTGCTTCTTTGCAGAGCTGGAGGCCAACGGTTGAGTCAAAATATGTAATCAACTCACCACAAATAGAATCTAATTCTGTTTGAAACACAGCACCATTACAATAGCAATCCGCCGAGGTGCAAGCACGTCTGGCTTTTAAAAGCAGTGGGAGACGGTGCTCTGATTGGTTTATTGAACACCCCCATGAACAATCAGGGGACTAAGTACAGCACTTTAGAACCACGCACCTTGCGCAGGGACCATTTTTACAATGTGCTTGTTAAATGGGTCATTAAAATAGATCCCCAAGTTTTGAAAATGGTACTAGTGCACATCTCCATTCCTCACGCATCCTCTCACTTTGCAGAACTGATACAACACTCTAGTTCAAAGGTCCACTGTCATCTGGACCAACCGCCGTTCCACTTGTCACCCTCTTTAGGGCTTATAGCCGCCCTCAATTCATTTTTTCCTTATCTGCTGCATTTCCTGGTTCCTCAGTACATTTCCATGTCTAGCCATCATCAGCCTGTCCTGCTTTAATCCTTCCTAGCTCGCTCCCTCTGCCTTGGCAGAAGTCCTTTCCTCCTTCCAGAGTCTCCAACTTCTCAGATAACTCATTATATACCTTTTTCTTTGCCTTTTCCATATCTCTCTTTGCCTTACACTACATCTTCTTGTACTAGTATCAGCTGTCTTCATCTCTCCACCTACCCCGCTTTTTATTTGCCAACTTTCTCTGTATACTTTCCTCCACTTCCATATTCCACCAAGTCTCCTTGTCATCCTTTCTCTGTTTAGATGACACGCCATGTATCCTCCTGTGTCCCTCACCATTTTAAGTTACTTCCTTCTTCAACTTCCACCATTTAACCCTTGGCTCTGCCTTCACTTCCTTTCTTCCTCTTGATCCCCAAAGTCATCTTGGAGACCACCACCCGATGCTGCCTTGCTACCTTGTCCCCTGTCGCCACCTTTATGTGTCTTTATGACTGAACCTTTGACCTAAGATACAGTATCGTTCATGTTTGTGCAACTTCCTCTCTTTTCTTACGTATCCACCACCAAACTCTCCAGATCTTCAGCTAAAAAGGTCCGCCATCCGATGCCTGGCAGGTCTAGTGGGTTTTTTAAAGCCTTTTCCATGAGAGCAGCTGCCCGCAGCATCTGGAAATGATTGGGTGTTTCTTGGGGCTTCTCTGTGGATTCATCTTCGTGAGTGATGGATCCTTTCACACTGCACATCCTCAACTGATCCTTTGTTGAATACAAAACATTTGATTACAGCAGCTTTAAACTGGACCTGAGGAATAACTTGTAAATAGAGGGCTGCAGTTTCACGGGTTTTGGGGGTTATCTGTCTATATATGAACTGTGGCGAGGAGCAGGTAGAGTGGCTGACTCACTGTTTGTAGACAGTTCAGTGGGGGTTGACAGGAGCCCAGAGTCAAAGAGCCAGACTGGACTAAACAGGTAATTCACGGCGTGCAGCACGAAGTGAAGAGCCGAGCCGAGCAGAGCAGAGCAGAGCAGGCAGGACAGTTGACGACAACAACCTGGCGGAGCACAGTGAGTAGACCCGGTCTTTAAATACTGCAGCCGGTTGTGGAGGTGATTACATGATGAGGAGCAGGTGAGTGTGGAGGCTGGTGGAAGCAGGATCCAGGAAGCCACGCCCAGCTCAACACACACTCACACACACACACACACACACACACACACACACCTAGACAGACACAGAGGACAAACTGGGGACAACCAGCAGAGAACAATGGAAAGGAAAGGACAACAAGGTCCAAATCCTAACAAATATATCTTATTCCTTCGGTAAAAAATGTTTTTACAAGATCATCCATTATATATATATATATATATATATATATATCATCCTCTCTCTGTCTCTCTCTACTGTAAAGAGAACTCAGCATGACAGCTCCCAAATCATTTTATCCAGTTTTTGTAAAAGTATATATTGGTAATTTGATTTAATAGCAAATGCCATCTCCTTGTATATTTACACCGATAATATGATTCTTATTAGACATGGCTCCACAGCTGAGAAGTTCTCGCCAACAAGCCTCTTTGCAGACTTTGTTGAGCTGGGACAATTTAATGCCAGGGGGCATCATAAGCTGCAGAGTTATTCAGTTAGCCAGATAATTCTCAAGACTGTAAATTAACTTCAAAATGATACTAAGAGCATTGTTCACAATAAGAGGCCGAGGTTGGTATGGCAACAAGATATCAGTGAGGACACAATCAGCTGCAAGTGCCAGATGAAATATTTACTCTGGCTTTGACAATCCTGATCCCTCTGATTTAATACAAGTGCATGTCGTGCTGCTAAAATCTTTTCTGTGCAGTCCTCTGTCTCTTTACATACTTGCATTCATGTTGTGGCTTAATTTCATGCGAAAACATAGACCCTAGATCGCATCCTCTCATCTTCTATGTATCTGACTTGGAGGAGCTAATACTTCACAGGCAGGGCCAAAAAGGTGACTAAGGCACACACGCACACCTTGTGCCCAGAGTCAGAGTCAGAAGGTGATGGTTACCTGGTTTTTCCGTGTCATGAATGGATCACTGAACAGATGTGTCAAATCCAGGCGCAAATCCCCAACAAATGACATGGCCGTGTTGTGTTACGATCTGGATGTGTGGCTCCCGTGGGCAACATTTTACATATCTGTGTGCAGGGGACCATCACCTCAAGATCTCTCAGTGTCTTATATATCACTTCATGTTAGAATATTCAACATTGATGTTTTAGCCTTTGTCCATTGCACTGAATGACTAATAGAAATAATGATAGTACAGGACAGTTCAATATTGCTTGAACAGACTTAACTAATTTTTATAGTCATACAGCAGGAACAAGCACTTGAGGACATTGGTGATAATGTCGTCTTATCAAGGTCATCAGATGTTTTTGTGAAGGGTATTTTAGCACAATGCTGTAGGAATGACACAGGTCACAAGATTCACTTTGTCTGCGTCAGTGTGCTGGAGGGTCAGGGGCATCGCCATAGAAACTATTTGTTCTGATTTCAAATGTACCATGCTTTCACTGGAATAATAAACAGGCAAAGATCAGTGAAAGCAGCTACATTCGATTTAAAAAACAATCAAATTATGCTCCTATGAAGGTTTATACAGTATATATATAACCATAAATATACTGTTAGCCTTTTGCATCAAAGGAAATAGTAAATCTTAAGACAGATAAGTGATTTTGAGTTGGCTGAAGTTGTAGTGGCTAATGTTTGGTAATCTTAGCAAACTATGTTAGCAAGATATCATAGGGGTCATTGTCATTAACATTAGCCAGGACAGCATGACTCTCCTCCACTCTACTAGTGTTGCAGCATGTTATGAATACATTCCTTGGTTGTAGTCGCCTTTCACTTGCTCATAGGTAGTTTCCATACACCAATTGTGGGTTTGTTTTTCACCACAGCGAGCGCAATATTTACCTGTCATCACCCTGTAAAGTAGCCGGTTATGGCTAATGTGTTAGCTTAGCCACACAGTCTGTTTTCCATAAACTGTGAAAAGCTTACAATACCAGTAGACTCTGTGTTTCTGTTTAAGTCCAACATTCACTCCTCTTTAAGCTTTGTCTTGGTTCCACAAACTCCTCAGATCTGTGCCTTTAGCTGCTAGGTGGCATGTTAGCCCACCAGCTAGTTGCTAACTTTGCAGTTTGTTGCTGGGCAGGTATAGTGGACAAACACTGTAAGAGCTTTTCATAAAGGTCAAAATTGAAAAATGGACTGGCTTAAAAGCTGTCTGGGGCCATGGTAAAAAAAAAAAAAAAGTGGTGCGGCGCTGATTCTAAAGTATATTGGCCATGATTATAAGAACCAGGTTTGTAAAATAACAGAATTGGTTTAGGAGTTTATTGGTATGAGTAACATTTTTGCTGAAAGCACTGTAGTTGATGGGGTTAAAGGAAGCAGGTAGAAATAGCTAAAAGAACGAGTTGGAAGTGGGGTGGTAGTTCTCTACAGAGTCATCACCACAACATTACACCTCATACTTTGATCCATTGCTAATATATTGATTAGTGCTGATTTAAAGCAGTTGAGAATAGAAGAACATGGACACAGACTCACTTCTAAGTGCAATGGTTGACTTCGAAGCTAGTGCCTCGGCTGGATAGAGCTGACCGTTCATAATGTTTCCCTATATGCTTTTAAATCAGGGTGCTGCATTGTTACATCTCTGTGCTGACAGTAGGACTTTTTCTTACGTAACTTCACATCTTTGGAATCATCTCTTCCTTGCAATCAGGGAAGAAAACTCTATTGCAGTCTTCAAATCAACACTCAAAGCCTCTCTAGTTTAGTACCATCGAGCTTGGGAACATTTTGGTCTACTTCCCCAGCTTGGACAGCCCTGATATAGAAATCTGCCCTGGTGGAAATTCATTCTGTGCTTGCTGTGATATCACACTAATCCAACGTTCGCTATCTGTGTCAGTGAGATCCAGTCATGATTTGCCGGGTTACATGTGCGTCTGTCTCTCCTCTGTCTGGCCTCAGGACATGCATGTATGTATGCTGCTTCTCACATAGCAGTTGCTATGGATGCTGCCTGTGAGACTGCGTGTGTTGAACCGCGTCACCAATGCAGCACCTTCTCCTGACAGTTACATGCACAGAAGCTGGCACCGACCAAGGTCCCATCTGTCCTACCTGAAGCATATGAGGCTGGGAAATTGTATCCTGCTTTTTTTTTTTTTTCTGCCTTGTTGCTTCAAGTCATTGTCAGTGTACATATTTACTGTCCACATTGCTTTGTTTTTGGTCATTTTTTGTAGGTCAAAGGTTGGTGCGCAGTATTGCCTAGTGTAGGTTTGTTAATTCGCTTTGTGTTGTCTGATGCTGTGTTATTTCTTGCTGACTCCTTTCTCGGTTTCTATTTACTCATTAAACCCCTTTGAGACTTGCTAGTAATAGAAGGCTGATATAAATACTTGAACTCTTCCTCACAGCTACACCTCTGACTGAAAGAGGTCTTGAGAAACTCAGGCAAACTCCCACAGAGAGGAGTAAGAAGTTGATAGCTAAATGAGAGTTAATGATGCATTTCCACTGCCACACATGCAAGTGCCACTCGACACACTCATCCTTGCTCCTTGCTCTTGTTGCAGATAATCGCCTAGCTGCCTTGCTTGTTAGCTGCATGGATATACCGCTCATTCATATTATGCTCTATTTAACATTGTGTTATTGTTATTCAACAGTGGCTTTGTGTTTTAACACATTCCCTTCAGTTCTTAACAGCAGTGGAAGGTAAAAATTTGGGCTGTTGTAGAGCGAGGGTCAGGGCGTCACGTTATCTGGCTGATTTCCTTCACTTTCCTAATGACTGTGGCTTATTAGATGGAATTACAGCAGCTGAAAGCAGCAGTTGACAAGGTTTCTGGTGGAAAGTGGCAGAAATGGGTCATTCAGGGTATTAACACTGGAGTTCAGCCATCATTAGCCAGAAATGGTATATGAATCATAAACATTACACCCACTTTCGTCATGCGCGCGTACCGGCGATGGCAGTGCTGCTCTGTGTGTCAGCCCCGGTCCACCCCTTTTCTACAGATTTAAATATCTCAAAAACTATTCAGTAAATTGTTGTGAATTTTACTGCAAAAACTGTCCACAGAAGATGCATCCGACTGACTCCGGCGATCCCCTCACTTTCCCTCTTGCACCACCAGGTTGACGTCTGTGGTTTTGCTCAGAAATTCTGTTCATTCTTACCTGATATTCTGCTGAATAGTTGTAGTGTACAGTTTCTGATGGTGGCTGTAGTTTAACCTGGAAATCTATCTGTAACCTGGATAGATGGACTGTGGAACCTGGAGGGCCTGTAGCTTTCTAATTCATCTATAGTGCCCGGGGCCCCCTATCTGGCCTGATCTCACTTTCCTGCCTTATATGGAAATAAACAGGTATATACAAAGCTGTTTTTGTATGTAGTAAAACATTAGCCTTCAAAGTAAAATGTATCCCTTAGATTCTATCTGAAATTTTGCCTGTGGCTCTCTGATACAACCAGTAAGGAGATAAATGATACTGTTATAAACAATGGATAAGGGTAACTAAAATGGGAAACAGGGCAAACAGGTTCTGTTGAATCAAAGAACCAAATGTACCAAAAAGAGGACATCAGTCTCAGGAAGTCAGTGCAAGATTTATATGGGCCAAGTCCTTTAGCACTTCACCTCTAAATCTAGTTCTAAATCTAAGTTTCCCACAATCTCAAAAAAAAATTGAGTGACCGTGTGAGGTACATTGGAGCTGTGTGTATGCCTTCCCTTAGATGACAGGCTTTTGTACGCTCTGTCCGAATGGCCTCAGCTTGATTGGTTGGCCGGAACGTGTACCACTCCAATCGGGCTCAGAGGGAGCAGACGGTGGGGACATGCCTCCTGTAGCTGAATGATGATCTCAATCACAGGATCCACACATCCTAAGTGGCAATTTGACACACTGCTTGTTTGGTTTTGCGATGCATTGCTACTGCTATATTCATTTCTAATTAATACTACCACTGTTGTCACGACATAACAATGCCGACCCATGCATTACCTCTGAGCCCTGCTCCTGAATGATAAACCAGAAATGTATCTTGGTGTCATTTCTTATTAAGCTAAATGAGGTTATCATATGTGGGGGCAGTTTTGTCATCAGATAATGAGCCTGCTCTGATTAATGCTTAAAAAGCAGCAATTTGTAAACCAGTGCTCTATTTAAACACCCTCACATCAATGTGAGGTGGAGCCTGGACTCTGTTATAATAAATGAGAAAAAAAACCCTGGTAATCTCTCACCCCTGATGGATTTAAAGTACTGTAACAGAAGAGGAGCAGCACATCTGCATGTGTTATGATCCAAGCCCAGAGTGTACCACTTTATTGTGATGTGGTACATTTCATACAAGCCCTGAGTGCTGATAAAATATGCATGCACTGTCTATTGTCCTTTTGCAAAAGATTTATTAACTCCAGCTCTTTATGTAGACTACAAAAGCTGCAGAAGATATACTGAACCTATGGATTTTTCCAACCCCAGCTCTGCCCTTTTTCCTTTTGAGCACTCCTCTTTCAAGTATTGCTTTGCATTATTAAAAACACATTGCACACGGTAAAAGAATAGTCATATCAGAGGGGATAATCACCAGTAAAGCTTGATGTTGTAAACTGAATGCAGTTTGACTAGGCAGCAGTCAGGTTTGTCCCTGTGAGCTGTATTAGTCTGCTTCTGAAGCAATGGGAGCTCGAGACTCACAGGAGGGAAGGCAAACCCGCAGTAAAACACGCAGTAGGAGTGTAAGAGTCAACTTCTCAAGGACAACAATGGTCAGAAGAATAAAGCAAAACATTTTACTGGTGCAGTTTTTTCACTTTGATGACTACAGCTCATAGGGCTTTGGAGAAAGGATGGGACCAGAGGGGCTAATGATAACACACTTTCCTGTGTCTACTAACTTAAAATGGAATCCAGTGTATCTCATCAGACCGTACCCGAGTGGGCCTGGAGCCACACATTCTTTATTCAGGTACCTCTCTTCCTTTGGCCCAGTTGTTATATATTTAGCCATTATTTGCAAATCTCCAGTGAGCCTCCATGATAACACCAAGCTCACGTGGTCAGGAGATTTGTGATGCAAGTGCCGAGTGAGTATTAGTGATGAATGTGGCAGATAAGGCTAGTTTGTGTTTCTTAGGCCGCCTGGGGCTGTCTGGTGAAATAAACGCTTGAAAGATGATGGATAAATCTTTGTATTCGGTGATTTAGTGAGCAGTTACTGCTGGGATTTTTTTTTTTTTTTTATGACACAGTTTAGTCTAAAATAAAATCTCTGAATGGTTGTAACATGCTACTAAAACGGATGTCACTCATGCAACATTGCAGTTTGCAGTGTAACATTTCTTCATTTATCATGCTGAGCGCTTCTCTCTGTGGGCAAATCGATGAAGACTTTGTTGTGTGCTGATCATCTTTTGTTTTTACTAATAATGTTCCCCGGGAAGTCCTTACATGACAGAGGGATGCTGTTCTATTGGCAGCATGACCCAAATACCTCAATTATTCTATGAGTGAAGGAGGAGAGAGGCAGAGAGATGGAGACGTGTTAAAATAGAAACAATATTCAGAAACGTAGAGTCAATTTGACACATTTGCAAAGTCGGGCATATAACAGGCATGGCACCAGATCAGAGAATTTTTCAAATGAACCAAGCATCAGATAGACGATCGTGTTACGCTCTACAGCTGTGACATATCTCAGACAATAATCTATATGCAAATACTCCACATCTTTTTTTTTATTTTGCTCTTTATGGGTCAGTGTGAATGTTATCCAAGGACACTTCCAACATTTTCCACGGCGGCGAGTATGCCGACCTTCATGCCTTTAATACCCGCGTGTCCTCCGTTACTGACAGCGTCGGCCAGGTTTCAGGGTGCTGAATCATCACTGCTGCAGCACGAATTTTCATCCATTACGTTCCATTTTCTCCCCATGCCTCTTCAAGCTCACAGTCGAAAATGTAAATGTCAGACTACATGAAAAGGTGGCGTTCTGGACAGTTGCTGCATCAAGCTGTAATCCTGTGATGACAAAGACTGAATCAGTGTGTCCAATGTGAGATGCCCTGCTGCAGTGTCAGGGAGCCGACTATCAGAGCCACATTGGGAATCTCACTGTCGCTAATCTTCTTTTGCAAATGTAAATGTTTGATGAGAGACAATTCTGGGGGTTTTCATTTTCACAGCAATTGCACATTAAACATCCAACAGTTTTTGTGGGTGTTCAGATATTCTCTGTGTGTGTGTGTGTGTGTAGCAGTGGGTCTGTGCAGTGAGCACTCACACTGTCAAGACTCCTCTTTTGGACAAAATTTAGCAGCATTAATGATTCATGGTTTACAAGTTAGACTCTTCACTGGTTCTCTTACCCAAACTGTATTTTGTACAGCCACAAAATAAATTAACACGTGTGATTTTGATGCAAAAAGAAAGCAATGCTCTGTGCTCACATTAACAGTATTTTAATAAAGCTAAATTTAAAATGAGCTGCTCTCATTTACGTGTTTTTCTGTCTGTTGCCAGTCAACCCAACGGAAGTGACGAAGTTAAGACTACGCGTTGACTTACAGGCTGCATCACAACATTGTCTGACAAAATCAGCAAAGACAGTGAGATGATTTCCGGTGTATTTGTAGTAATTACTCATAGAGAAGGTTAATAGCGACTGAATATCTTTCCTATTTCAACTCTCACACAACCTCCTTCTGCTGCTCTGCCACTCACTGAACAGGGCCAATGAAAGGTTCGTCCGAAATGTCACTTGATTTGTTTTTTGCTTGCACGCAAGTGTGTTCACACTGACTATGCTGCGTCTGCCTTGGATATGGCATTGATGCTGGAATGGATGTCTTTTCATTTTAAACCTTATTAACCTTATTTACCCCCATTCAGTCCAAGGCACAGAGAGAGAGAGAGAGAGAGAGAGAAAGCAGACTGCTAAAATATTGCCTTTCACCTGTTAAATTATTGACATATAATTTTAGCCAACATTGGGTTTTTGCTAAGACCACATACATATCTGGCCTCCACTGTCTCCACATGCAGCAGCTAAAATTGATATATTATTAAAAAACTGTTATGCCCACTATCAGCAGATGTTTTCCATCTTACTGGGAACTGTGCACAAAACAGGCAAGATGCCAAATCTCAAGATCACGCGATAAACCTGCAAGGTGCGAGACGTGTGTCTGAGGCATGTGTCACAAAGGCAGTGTGTCCTTAGGTGGATTATATTATGCTTTCTTGGTATTTCTTGTTTTATTTTGTGTTGCTCACCTCTCCTCTCTGCCCTGGGAAGGGAAAGAAGTGTGGGTGTGTGCACATAGTCTATTATGTGTATGGTCCCAAAAACACATCACTATTAAGTTCCATCACATGTCAACTAATATTAACATTTATCAGTGCATTACATAAACATAAAATTAACAAGTTGTGTGAACTCTGCAGTCAAATGTCTTTCCGCCTCCGCAGGATCAGGTTGTGATAACAGGTGGGATGAAATTGTATGTATGTGGATTGTTTGTCTAACTTGTGTTTCTTACACAATCTGGCAACTTGCATAACATTAGAAAAACATATGGGTCCATGTAAGACCATTACTTCTAATAAAGGTTGTGGGATGCTGGGAGACCTTAAAATACGAGAGCCAAGTATATTGGCAGGTGCAAGTCCTCCATGTCTGTGTACCAGTTTTCTGTCTGTGCCATGGTTACTGTATTCAGTTGGCATTATGCAGTCTCATAGTACACAGGTTTTGCAAATAATGGGTGAGAAAACTACTAATGTTTCTGATTTGTACTATCGGACAGTTAAGCAGCCTTAACATTTTCTTTGCACTTGCTGGTACCACTAATTTGGTCTTGCACTGAAAATGATCAGACAGACACCATTCAAATAATGTAACAATATGTAGAATAGAATATAACTTTATTATCTGTCTTTGGATCATCAGAACATAAAATTTCCAGTTTCAGTCTCTTATTTAGGATTTTACTTCTAAAATATGAGCTCTTCTGCCTTTGGGGCTGAACTACTCAGGGTTGTACTACGGCCCTCAGCTCCTCAGTGTGCGTTTTTTTTTTTGGCTGATTGTAACTGTTACACTATGATTGATCCAATTTATTTGATAACTGCATGGAAAATTCAACCAAATCCATCAAATAATCTGAGCTCAATTGAGCCATGACTTTTTGTAGCCGTGGGATGACTCATTAATCAAGTGTGACCAAGTGAGCTACGATAATTCTTGGCACTTGCAGTCTTAACCGACACCTGGTCTCTGAGGCAATTACTGGAAATACAGAGAGAAATGACAACTGACAGTTTGAATACTGGGACCCAGAAATTTCTGATTTGACTAAAGCTGAGACGAGTGGCAACCAACACAGCTGTGTGTGATAGCCCGTTCACCTTCAATCAGTTAGCTTCTTTAATGGCTTAAAGTTCCCCTTCAGATGTGCGATGATTAATATTTTGTTTAATGTTGAAAAAAAAAAATGGAAAACCCGGGCTGGAAGCATGTCTACGCTTACTTCCTCATTGAGAAATTCTAGAGCAGTACTTGTGCCCTGCTCACCACGGCCGCTTGTGCTAGGTTGACAGTAAAAGAGCAGAGCGTATCAAGTCATTAGCAGAGGAAACATCGGAGCGACTGCAGTTAGCATCTTTTATTTGTTTGTATTGATTGTTAGTTTGTAACTGGCATTGGCTGACAAAGTGTTAGTGGTTGTGCTAATGCAAACTCTGGCTCTGTACTAAGTTTTGGGTTTGTGTCAAGTCAAGTTGACAGGATTAGTTCCTTAGTTATATGGTGCGCGAAACCCTGGTGGCCTTAATTTGTTTTTACAAGTTGGTTCACTGCAGTTCAAAGCTAGAAAAATGCAGTCATGGCGTTAACTGCTTATTTCACTCCTGATCTCATTACCATGCGGACATGGTGACATGGACAAAAACTTATCACTTTGGCACAACTTGTTAAATGGTTCCCTTGCCACAATGGAACTGCGTATTTCAGTCAAACTTCATTATAAAAATGGAAATACAGTGTAATATCCTCTGTTACAATGAACACAATGACGCACTGCACCTATCTAATTATCCTCAGTTATGCCCCAACATGTACAAATACCACTCACTTCTTCCTCTTTCTCCTATCTGTAATTCTGTCCTGTGTTGGCTCATAGTGTTATTTATTTTTATAATGCTTCCTGTCTCTGTAGCCATGGGATATGTGACTGCAGTTGAACTGAAGATTAGTGTTCAAAATGTTTATTACTTCCTTAATTATTTTCCAATCATTGCAACGGTGTTGTTTCACAACTCTCAAGGCAATGAAGACAGAATATTAACAAGTTGATGACTCAAACCAGAAAATCCAGAGTCCCTTTATGAAACCAGAATTGTTTAAAGAAAAGGGAAAGTATAAGAAACAAAGGCCATTTGTGTGTCTGAAACCTCCAAGATACTTATCTGGGCTTTTCAAGGCTCGCCAAAGTAAATGTTTGAAATAAGATCTTCTTGAACGTGTAGCATCGACCTGTCAGCACTGGCTGGATGTGACACAGTGTCAGTCCAAACTGACATGTCCTTGACTAGAGAAAACTTCATCATGCAGTGCGTGATAAGGGGAATATATTTTGCATTAGTCCTCTGTCCTGTCGGTGTCTCCATGGTGCCGTTTGTTCTGACTTCCCTCTTTCATCAAGCCTCTGCTTTCAGCTGTCACTCTCTCACTAAAAGCAGAGACGGGGGAGCCAAGTTGGACCAATCATGGCAGATAATGCGCTTAAATCAGCCAGTGGGTGTGAAAGCCGACCACTTGGGTTTCAGCTCCTCACTTCAAAGCCTCCAAATTTGCCTGACTCTCCTCATTAGTTCTGAAGTATATACTACAAATACTGCTTTCTGTGGTTAATCAATCGCATAATGAAAGCCTCAATGCTGTCGTGTGTCTTTGGGCAGTCTGGTACTTTGTTGTCATTGCTAGGAAAAAAAAACAAAACACAGGAACATAACTTAAGTCTTGGTGAAAAATGCACTGATGCTTTGCCATTCAGGCTAATAAAACAAATATGTTGTAGGGGCTGCCACAGCTACAGCATTAATCTTTTTTAGTTGACACAACAGCAGTTCACAGGGAAATCATGCATCCTTGTTGCCTTCCCTTGTTCAGAGAAGGATTCCTCTGTCATGTAAACACAGACCGAACAATGATAAGAAAACTGCGTTCTCTTGACTGTTTATCTGATCACACCAAAAATAGCTGTAAAGCAGCTATCATTAATATTTTCACAATAACAATGCGGGTGTAAAAGAGGCAGCTTTGTTGTGATGAAGCCACAGAAATCTGCAGCTCCCTCAACTTCAATGTACCGGTTCAGTGTCACCGCTCTTGCAGCTGTTTTCCGTGAAGCAGTTCCACAAACCCGCTGCAGATTGCCTGCTCAGCACCAAACGAACGACAGACAGACAGAGCCCAGTCAAACTAGTGGAGCGTTCGGCAGCTAAACAGACATATTTGTCTGTGGTGGAAATTCTTGTGAGCTGAGGAGAAGAAGGTTCACCTGGAGTTCAGATTCAGACGTCTCAGGCAGAAGTATTTATTGTGAGCTTGATGGTTACAAGTGATCTAGAGTAGCGGCGCATCAATATCCTGGAGATGTCTGGTCCGACAGGGCACACACACACACACACACACACACATATATATATACCATATATCCAACTCTTCTTCTCACATATTGATACAAATTTTGGACCCAAAAGTGTCACTTCCACTTCTTCCACTATTTCCACTGATCTTCATTCCAATCTTCATGAGTTTTAGCATATTTTAGCCTTTTCACCCTGTTCCTCTTCTGAAAAAGTGTTTTCTTGGCTGCTGCCCTTCCACAAAGACCATTCCTGATCAAGCTTCTTCAGACTGCAAAGAAAGAAACTCTGACAAAATCAGATTTTGAAAGTTTTTTTGACCTTCCAGTCCTTTTGTCTGTCCTTGACCTCTCCTGGTTCTTCAGATTTCTTTATAACAACTTGAAAACCACATCTTGAGTATCCAGTTTGTTTGCTGATTTCCCTCTGAGAGTGGATTTGCAGATGCTAAATGATGATTTTATGTCTGTCAAACTCTGTGAACTCAATGAGTCAACCTCATACAACATGTGTCTGTAAAGCTCAAGCATGTCCAGCACAAACCTGGTGTAATGGACACCAATGGACAATATATTCCAACATTTTTCTGTACTTTGCACAGATAAGGCTTAACAATAGTCTAAGCTTGTATATGTGAAGACTCATTGGTCACTTACCCTACTCACCCATTCAGCCATAGTTAAAATGACCTGACTAATGACCTGTAATTTGCCCTTTACCTCACTTCACACATACTAGGCTGTAAGTCATTATTCTCCCTGGATCCTTATCTATAAGACTTTGGTTTCCCGAGTAAGGATAATAGTGTCTCCATCTGGACACTAGCGGCCTTGAGAGAACTAAACAGTGAACCATTGTCTAACACTATGGTGTTTTTATGATCAGTAGTTCTTGAGTTCTTGAGCATTAGTGTGGTCTTACAAAATAAGAAAAGAACTGTAGAAGTAAGAGATTTAAAGTAGTCAATGAAGTCTTAATGGGGATGGAAATGTTAAGCTCATGGAATTTGGTTAAACAAGATATAACAAAAGGGCGGCACGGTGGTGCAGTGGTTAGCACTGTCACATTACAGCAAGAAGGCTGTGGTTTCTGTGTGAGGTTTGCATGTTTATCCTGTGCCTGCGTGGTTTTCCTCTGGGTGCTACAGTTTCCTCACACAGTCCAAAGACATGAACATGAACAACCCCCGCAACCCTGCAGGGGGCAAATATATTGGACGTATAGATATTGGATGGATGGATGGAAGATATAACATGAATAATGAAATAAAAACAGTAATGATCATCTCATACTAAATAAGTGCATTAACTAAATTACTGAATAACTGTATCTTCACCAAGAATTACAATAAATGAATCAAAAAGAATTGTGAAGATACAAATCTAAGCAAATATGATATATGCAGTTAGATTCTTATTTAATGTTTCTGATGATTCATGTATTTGATGTCATAGCTAACCAGTGGGGTTTGAAAACGCCAATAGATGTCACCATTTATTTATCTACTGTATGTTTATGTACCACTTCTATTCAGCTACTTGATCATCCAACATTACGTCTCCCTGTGGGGATTGAACTAACAACTCCAGCGTCACAGTGCGTATTTGGATTGAACCGAAAGAATGATTGCACATTTCGTTTAAATTCAGTTAAGTAGCGGACTAACTAACCCTATAAAAACACGGATCTGCATCATTAACAATACTGTGCCACACAAAACAAACAAAAATCCTTATTAATCATCCCTCCAGTGGGCTTTGAAAACCAAAATACACTCCGATTGAAACAGTTACCAACTGCCTCTGAGCTTCTGACCCTCTCTCCCCTGGTGCATTTACAACATACAGCAGCTAAAATCTCAATAATGTTTTTAAAATGGGAAACAAACCACAATTGTTTCACATCATAATTTTTAAAGCTTCTAAATACAGCATTAGGTCAATTATTAGCAGTTATTAGTAGTTAAATATAGTATAATCATTAAGTTTATACAATAAATACAGTAAATACAATGCAGTTGAACACTACTATGGAAGCTGAGCAAAGAGAGGAGCAAACAGGATGCCAATGTGACGTTGTGATGATGTCGGTTTTCTGCCGCGTCCTCAATTTGGACCCCAAATGCACGGTCCAGGCACGTACTCGGTTTTGCCTCAGTCTTGTTAAATGATGACGAGAACAGTCTGCTGCTGCTGCGCCGGGTTTCTCTCTCCGCACATATTTAATCCGTTAACAAGGCTCAGCGCGACCTAAGGTGTACAATAAGACGGCACAACTGCTCTCCTCTCTTTATGAGAGCTACCATTGTTTGCCTTTTTATGTGCAGCACCAAGGGGATTTCCCACAGTTAAACAGTAGCCTAATTTGTTAGCATTAGGGATTGTCATTTAAAATGTAAATTGGGATCATGGCTAAGGTTATGATGCTGTAGGGAATGAATTAAAGATGAGTTTCATGTGCAAGACGAGTTCTCGGGGTGACACAGACTGTAATGCGGGCGGCTATGATTTCCTATTACTATGACAACTGTTTCCTTTGAAACTTTTTTTTTTTTTTTTTAAATGGAAAAAGTCATCCCTTTTTTTTTTCGTTTTTTTTTTTTTTTTTTTTTCAGTTGATCAAATTTTCATGTACGACAACAATGTTGAGCTCCTTGCCACCGGAGGAAACATTTTTGGCCCAGAATCAAAAGGTGCCATCTGCCTGAGAGCCCTGTGTCAGCAGTTTAGCTGTATCTCACTATCTGCCGCATCTCTATGATCAAGACGTGGCTGCAGCTCAAATGCTCGCTCAGAATGACGGCTGGGGACCGAAACAGTGGGTGGAGAGAGATTCAATCTCAAGCTAGGCGAGTGCTTTGATGTGAGCCAAGGCGTCCGTCGATTACAGCGACCCTCTCCTTTGTGGTTGTGGCGGTTTGATCCCGTCGGGGATACACCCCGCGGAAACTACCAACACTGGAAAAATATGCCTACTTTGTGGAACAGTGCGGCTGGAGAGCTTGCTACAGATGTGTCTGATGGGATGTTTGTGGAAGGGTCTGACTGTACACCATGAAGCCTGTAAAGGCTCTTGTCGCTGTAGGCTGTCTCTCGAAAGATGCTGTAGGCTGGCTACCATTTTCACTGCCAGTATCATTACTCTGAGTGGGCGTAATGAGAAATTTGCATATGAAGAGACTCATACACATGATTATTATTTATTACATAAGGGCATTATGCCCTTATTTTTAACTGGATGTGTCCTGGCAGCGTATCAGAGGACCCCCCGCTGACAGAGAAGAAGAAGATGGCTCCAAAAGGAGACCATGGTACAGGCAGGCTTCATATTTACCACCAGCAGTGACAGCACCGCCTCGGGAAGTGGTCGTCCTCAACCCAAATGGTGTTAGTCGTCTGGAAAAACAACAGCAACACAGAGCATGTTATTACATTTTCGTTCAGAGACAACACACAGTGCTGACAGAGACAGTACCGTATTCGCCGGGAGCTAGCAGCAGACTCCACTGAACATAAATAACACTTCTGAATCAGTGAGTTACTGCTGTGTGTTCTCTGGATTTCACCACTCCCACCAAAGTCAATTACTCCACCATCCTGGGGTGTGCGCGCATATATATATATATATATATATATGTGAGTGTGTGCGTGTGGTGGAGAGGGGTGTTTTTTTTTCGTTTTTTTTCCCGCCAAAACTCCTTGAGGGGGGAAAAACCTTAAATCGTCGCAGTTAATCCTGTCAGAGGCATTTAGGATAAGCACATTATATTTCATTTCAATATGTGAAAAGAGATGCCACACTGCCTTTGCATCTTCATATCTGCTTCAGCTCATGTTCAATTCAATTCAATTCAACTTTATTAATCCCCATGGAGGAAATTGATTTAAAGGCAAGAAGAGTGCCTCAGACAACAAGATAAGGGACATAAAAACTGAGTCATGGTGGGCGAGAGGGAGGGAGAGGCGCAGCATGTGCATTTCACGAAGCTAACTTTGTGTGAAGACCAGAGTGAAGTCTTCATTGTGTGGGCTCGGTTTTCTTTCTCCTGGCCAGCTGCTTATAAAATGTGTTGGTAGGAGTGCATAGAAAGTGTGTGCAAGTAAGAAAAATAGCGAGCAGAAAGCCTGCTCTTGGATCCTTTCTTGCAAGTCATCACTGGCAATCTTTGAAAATTTTCTGTGTGACTATTACTTCCTGCCCTCCAATCATAGCTCTTAAAAAAAGCTTGGCATTAGTCGTCGCTCGAAAAACATTTTATTTTGTCTCTGCGTCTCTTTTCCTGCCGCCTCTCTCTGCAGACAGAGACATGGACAGCGAGAGCGCCCTGTTGTGGGAGTGAAGCCTGCTCCAGCTACATGTATGCTTTGAAATAACACGTTGAAAAAAATTGAGAACATATTTTTCACTGCTAAGTTTCAGCAAAAAATAAAAATAATCAAATGAAATAAAAAAAGAAATGAATATAATTTTTCAGTGCTTTGAATGGCACAGATTAAACTTCTTTTCACGTCTAAATTCAGTGGGAGGAGGAGATTTCAAGGACATCTCAAAACCTTGGAAAATACATACACGACTATCTGCAGGACACTACTCGGGGAATAAACCAGAGAGGATGTCTTTTGTCATTTTGGTAAATGCAGCCTTTCAATTAACACGGTGAACTCTGGAGAGCAGTCTAAACTTTTCTGTTGTTAAGTCGTTCTTTGGTAATTTTGCTTCTTTTTCTGGCGAGAGAAAGGACAGAGCGGGAGCGAAGTATGACCCTCCGGGCTCTCAGTGGGGCACCTATGTCATTAGACTTTAATATTTGGTTGAAATAAAGTGGTGGTGTCAGGTGGCTAAAATTAAATGTCAGGACCAGGGCCAGGAGTTTGGCCTCCATTGCCACAAACGCTTTGAGAATTCAAAGGCCACTGAGCGATGTAATATCTACAAACAGATTAAAAAAAAAAAAAAAAAAAAAAAGAAAACAAGAAAATAACACAGATTAATAGAATCAATCACTTTGATATAAATTAAAAAAAAGACATTTTAAGTGGGCAGGAAGGTTCTGGGTGAGCACAGTTCTGGTAGGCTGCTTTCACCTCAACACTGCCTCTTTCAACGTGGGGAAGTCCGAACATTTTAACGGGAGGGACTCGTGCTAATAACATTCTGGTTGTGAGCAAAACTCATCATCTACTAAATCTCATAAGTCAACGTCCGACTTTTTTCTGATGTCACGTTGACGTCTGGTAGAAATGAAATAAATACTAAAGAGAACCAGGTGGAGGTTGAGTTAATGCTGTTATTAGTACCTTTAATACTGAGGCTAGTAATCAGGGCTGAGTCAACAGCTCAACCAAAGTCCAACAAAGGTCTACAATGACTTCTTAAACATATTCTCTCTGACAAACAAAATATTGTCATGACAAAGAGTTGTCCTTCAAAATGTCTGCAAATGCCACAGCTGGACTGCATTACAGCTTGGAGCTTATTTTTCAAGGACGGCGTCTTGGGTTTCAAATCTCGTCCGTCCACATTCAGCAAGACTTTCAGAAATGACCTCAAAAGTATATGCCATGCCGTACAAGTAGAGGAGTGCATCAGGCCAGCAGTCAGCCCCTTGCAGCACAACCTGACCCTGGAGGAAGACGTTGACGTCAAAGGGATGGAATGGCACAGTGGCAACAGCCTCAGTGTCAGTAATAATGGACACTATGGCAGCAGATCGCATAATGATGGGGGCTTGGTCTGCACCTCCTGGAAAATATACCCAAACATGTACAAATAAAACTTTAATGAAATACTGAAGATGCATCTTTTTTTTTATTTTTTTTTTTTATTTTTGGAGTGCCTGAGTTGGTAAAATAAGATGTTTTAACAAACACCATCATTACTAGAAATAGCTATTTTATATTGGGTTTACAAAAATTGTGCAAAAATAAACATCTTGAAAATATGGATTGAGATGGGTTTACCATCTGTTTTTAAGGGTTAGGTGGGAGCCAATCAGACCACCCAGAGGAAATCAACGTGAGAATCAGGAGAACATCATGCAAAGTCTTCATGGGAATGACCACTGACAGTTGGCCAAGATTTAAACCGCCACAATACGATTTAGATGACACTGCAGCACATATCGACTTCCACGTAGGCTAATGTCAAACAATATGCACCAGACTTGGGAGAAAAAAATTCATTCATTCATTCATTCATTCATTCAAGTTCATTCAAGTCTTGATCCCCCAAATTTAGCGAGTTCCTCCCCGCCCCATGCCCTGGCCCGCCACCAAGTTCGTTCGAGTACATGACCTCCTTGGTGAAGATAATAATCAGGTATGTTTAATACATGAACTGTCACTAGATGGCACTGCACACACTTTTAGGTGAACTGAATATGGGGAATAAGTATTTATCAAATGCACAAGAATGACTCCAAGGGATCACACTGGCAATCGAACAAGGACTAACAAAAAAATGAATCCATTGAGTGTTGCTTGACGATTATTTACGAAGCTTTGTAAATACGTTTTCCACCTGGTCAACTACTACAACACTCAATGCCCAAGTAGAAATGGAGTCAATTTATTTGCACGTGCGATGCGGAATTGTGATGCAAAAGTTAATGTGTCCATATGGTTGCGATGTATTTCCCAGGACTACGTTGTTTTCCCCCACATATAAGGCTCCATATATCAGCACGAAATGTAGCATATCTTTGTCGAGCCTGTCCAAATTCTGCTTTGACATTTATGTACATTTCTTTTTACCAGTAACCTATCTCACCTATCCCATTTGTAGCCAACTATACACCTGATTTTACTTCCTGGCAAAACCTGGGGGATATCACTATCACAACCTGTTATGTGTCCTATGTTCAAAGAACTAGACAGTGTAGTGGGCTAAACTGACTTAAACCTATACTTGACCTGACTTTTAGAGTCAGATGAGAAATTCAATATCAATCTCATTTCTGCCTGAAGCACAGAGCTGTAGTCAGCAGGTTACCTTAGCTCATAGTTTTCAGTGCACAGATTAATTTTTTTTTTTTTTTTTGAATTTTGGACAGAACTGTACTGGATGTTTGTTCCTGGTTCCATCCTTTATGCTAAACTGAATTCATCTCCTCTTTGCTCCAGGTCTGTACTTAACAAAAATATAGGAAATTGATGTCCATCTTCTTATCCAGCTCTCAAAAAGGAAGAAAATAACTATAGATCCACAAATAACTGCTGACAAGCTGGCAGGATACCATGTGATTTCATATAAAAGAACTTACATAAGAATGGAAAATGATTGTTTTTCACTAATAACAAAATGTTACTCAGATATGTTATCATCGATCTTTTTTGTTTTTTGTTTGTAGTGTTGATTTTGATAACTTTTCAATTAGGTCTATTATACTGTGGTTTGCCCATATATAGTGCAGTATTGATGAAAAACACAACTGCAGTACAGACAACGTTGATGTTGTGTGTTTGGAATATTAGCATATTTATAAATACTTCTTTTTCCTCTGTTTACTAGGATGTACAGTGGTAATAATATTATACCATCTATGTATTTTTGTAGATTTAGGTCTTGATTAAACATATATCTGACACACAGAAATAATGCAGCTGTAGCCCACTTCATTTGATATACTTTTATTTTACACAAGCATCTCGATGCAAAAGCCAAAGCTGAATTAACAATAGGAAAAGAATTAATATTTCACTGGGAAAATGTGACGCTTGGAATTGACACGGACCAACAGCCCATCTATCGTAGTTCTGGGACCTATGTAAACACTCCAGGCCACTCATGACAGTACATGTGCTACAGAGTGGAGCCAACTTATCTTTGGCTGCGTGCAGACAAATCAACCACAGAAAAGTTGACTGTTGGCACGTTCCTAAAGTAACTCACCCGTTGGCAACGTTCCATTTGAAGATGAGAAAGCAACTGTCCACGCTGGCTCAAAATGAGAAGCTGCTGAAGCTGTAAACTAAACACTCAGTATAAACTGAACACTCAGTTCAGTTTACTGCTCTTTTCTACAAAACGAGGACAAGAGAGATGGCATATTTGTTCACGGTTAGTTCCAATCCATGTTTTGCTAAACTAGGTGTTAGTCACTGTGGCCAAACAATACTTCACATTCACACAATTTAATTATCACTTGAATATAAAAGCATAAATCTACCCATTAAAACCCCAACAAGCTGTTGTGGACTAAACAAAGAGTACAGTAAAGAAAGGTTTATTTTAAAGAAAGGGTTATTTCAGTTGATACTGATCAATTAAAAAGATGCCAGGGGGGGCCCTGCAATGAGCCCTAACATCTACTTAGGATATTCCCTATAATTAACCCGAGAGTATGCCTTCAGGATGGAGGAGATCCTCTGGGCACATCGACCAGATTTTCCCCGCATCTCTGTGGCTACAGCGGGCAAACGATCTGGATGCTGATCCGGGACAGGTCATCATCTCAGCCTCTGGTTGTTTTCGGCACCAACCTGACAAAAGCAAAAGTGACCTCAATCATGTACTCCAGATGATAGCTAAATACAGCACGCGGTGCGGCAAGTATGTGAGAAATCTCGTTGTGAGGAGCACGACGACCAACAATCACATCAACTCCAAAATCCTAAATATACGCTGCACTTTACGTCCCCGCTGTTCCAGGAAAAGAGTCGGCCATCTTTCCCCAACATGCGCCACAGGAGCACTTTACTATCACAAGCCCTGAAGACAGACACAGGATTTTCACTCAAGGAACGTGTCTAATGTCAAACTAAAAGTCAACGTTATTTTACTTTAATTCACATCACGATCATTTACTACGTTACCCCCCCCCAACCTGATTCAGTAATCTCCACACAAGAGACAATATTACAGTATCAATATACAATATACCTGATTGTTATGACCACCCTCCGACACAGCTTTAACATCCAAATTAGTCGCTTTTCTATATAGGTCACCGAGCTCTTGGGAGTGTTGCTCCGCTGCCGCTACAAGAACGGTGACATTTTTCTCAGCCACAAGGGAACTCAGCTGCAGAAAATGGGCTTCATCTCAACCACAGTGACGGACCATAAGGTAACATTAGAGTTTTCAACGAGGACCATCAAGAGATCAATGATTCATTTCACAGTTTATTTCTAGTACGCATAACTCATGACCCAGGGGCTTCATTAGGCCCTTATAAACTTTTGCATCATGTGCAGAGATGTTCCACAAATAGTTTCTCATGAAAGTGTTGAGGGATATCAAGTGAGAGTTATCTATTCTGGTCTGCAGACTTTATTTGACTTTATGTGTGTATTTAAGGCCTGAAATGACAGTGAGATAGGAGCATTTTTGAATTAAATTTAGCAATCAGATTACCTTTTTTTTAATGTGACTACCGTGACAAATAGACATCTAACATCACTGTAAATGAGCTTGTGATATTTAAAGCATAATCCTCTGTTACAACTCAGATCTAATTTTCAAAGGTTTGCCTCTTCTCTTCTAACCAAGGGGAGTTCATTTGTATGGCAGTTATGTAAAAAGAAATGTTAATATGATTAGGTGCTGGTGTTGGTCGTGTTGCTGTTTTAGAAAACACTAGGTGACACGTGATTTAATTTCTGTTCACCTAGTGTTAAACACACTAGGTGAACAGAAATTGAATCATATCAAGAGTGATTTCAACATGGAAAAAAAAAAAAGAGAAGAAAAACTTCTTTGGCACGAAAAGAAAGAGGCGCCTGCAGATGCTGGATGGAGACGGACTCTGACAGAGCTGTAACTGACACAGCAGAGACTCGCGCCCTCCCTCTGATTTGGACAAATGCTTCCCTGATAAACTGGCAGATGTGACAGAGCGCTCCTCCATCACAGATACAATGAAAAGGAAACAATGCTGGATTTCTTGAAGCTGCACTAATTAATATTTTTGTATTAACAGAGGATCAAATGACCGTGAAAAGGGGTCACATGCAAATCCTTTTGTTTTTCAGGGCCCACGCTATTACTGTCCTACACCTGCAGACAGTTTGGTTTCAGTCGTTGTTGTAGCAAGGCGACCAAAAGCACAGCTCCAAATCACTGCTCTGTTTGCTCACATGTCCATCAGACTTACATGGAGATAAGTCAGTGATGTGTTTCCAGTTTGCTGCACTGCCACCAAGTGACAAAACATGAATTCCCTGCATGACTGAGGTTTTTTCTGAAACTTGTCATGGCTTAAGAAATGACAAAAAACAACACAACTATTTAACTAAGCTCAGGATAAGGATGGCACAGACATACCTCACCATGATATCACTTTAACCACTAAATAACTGTCCACTGTGCACATTCATCACAGTTTGTAAACTGACTATCTGCTTGTTTTATGCTCTGTTTGCTGTAGTTGTACAATAATTTCTGATTAATTTCTTTTGCGTGAGGTTATGAACAACATTTCACGCATGCTCACCTTTGGTTACATGTGTTAATAAACACACATACACATGGTTGTGATAATCTGATCTGACTTTTGGGTCATTTACAACCTCATTGTCTGAACACTGGCATTGTTTTCTCCTTGTGAGCCTGTGTGTGTGTGTCTAAGTATCATTATGATAAAAGTGTGGTTGAGTTCTAGTGTATGAAGAACTACAGAGGTGGTTCTGGGGGCTTATAGTGTGTGTCTGTCAGTTTGTGTGTGGATGTAGTTTGTTCAGTTCACAACTGTGATACAGTCATGGCTTTAACCTTATAGATGTGTTGAGACCAAGCAGCAACCTACAGGGACGACAGACAAAGCCACCACAGTGGTGCCAAAAACTGCAGTTCTTCCAAAGACCACTAGAGGCTGGCTGTTAAAACGTCCAACTTTACAGCAAAAATAAAACTGTTTTGGTCTCCATAGCTAGTTTCCTGACAGCTGTACAGGGTGAACACAATCCACAATCCAGGCACTGCCAAGATGGCAATGGCAAAGTAGCTCACTCTGAGCTTGTAAAACTGCTCTTCAGAAACCTGTTGGTGACATCACAGAGGCTCCATCCATCTTTGGTTATAGTCTGGGGTTCAGATCAAAATTAAAGGTTCAAAGATTCAAATGTGTGTGGTAACAACTGCGCGCTCAGTGGTCACCATGTGTCATAGCTGCTGCGATCCCAGGATCCCAAGGTAGAGGTCAGTGTCAGAGATGTGATAGTCTTTCCAAGGTTGAGCAAATCCCTCTATGAACTCTATGATCACAAGTTTTGAGTCATGCCAAACTGGAATCATCATATAAACCAGTAAAACTATTTATCTCCTTTCAACCATATCTTTCGGTAACAGCAGCATATCTCACCTCACAAACTGGAGTAGAAACACACATATGTGCCATGTTGAGACAGTATTTGTCTGATTTATTATCTGGCCTGAGTAAATGACAGGGTAGTGAACCTGCTGATCCTAGAACGATGATGCACCACTGCTGCCTGGTGTTCAGCCACAGCCCTGTGGAGATCTCTGACCTCTCCGCTCCCTTTGGACAGCTGCTGTCTTCCTTTTTATATGACTTCATCAATCCTAGCAGTTAAGTCCCCAGCAGTGGCCACTTTCACAATGAAGAGAAGGTCTTTGTCCGCCTGCCCCGACCAGTGGGATGATTTGTTGATCTTCATCATGGAGAGCATTTGTTCACTCAGACAGGTACTTCTGAATGTGCTCAGCACAAGATGGACCCATGGCATCTTTTCTGGGATGAGATGGGCCAACCTGACCCTCTGCTGCACTGTGACTCACTGGCTTCTCCCCGTCCCTGCACTTCGTCATAGACAAATGAAAGGTTTCATCCTAAGTCTCTGGGCGTTCATTCTGGAGAAACAAAATTGTTACCTGTTGTGTTGTAATAGATATAAAGCACACAGCACAACTAAGTGGGCGGTCCTGGTTCAGTGGAGTCTCTGGGTATATATATATAAATGATATTGTGTGTGTAAAATACAGATGCTGTATTTGTTGTAAAATACATCTATTTTGCATTAAGTAAAAAAAAAAAAAAAAAAACTTTAAAGAACCTCAGTAATTGCAGTTTTATGTTTGGAGTCAATTTGCAGAGGTAGCTGCTACAGTTCCCACTGCTGATATCTCAGAATGGGAACTACCAACCACTTAAAATGGATTTGTTATCATTTCATATTGAATTTTGAAGCTTTAATGCCAGTGAAGCCGCACAAAACCCCACTCTATGTTGTGCAAGTCACTACCTCATTCTGCTGCTGGGAAAATGGTGGCGGTAGCTGCACCTGTTGCTGGCTGATATGTCAGATGGTGAAGAAGGCAGTTTAGTTTAAGAGGATTTAACCACATCATGCATATTCAAGATCACCTGTTTGCATTGCAGCAGTACATAGAGTGAGATGATCTGTGATGCCACACTGAAAAGCCAAAACATAAAGCATAACTACCTATCAAACTAGTAACAGTTTTCTCCTTGAAGACCATAAAAAAATGGAGTTTTCCTCGTGCATTCAGTAGAATTTGCATAGAGCCTCCTTTCAGCTGAGCCAACAGGACGGGGAGCTTTAGTGACAAATGAGATGCAGTACAAGGATTTTTTTCTCTTTTCATTTAAGCCCCTTAACAAGACGTGGTCTGAACACAGGTCTGGAGGGGGGTTGTTATAGCTCAGCATTGCAAACTGTGCTTCCTTTAAAAATCACAAAGCCTTGAAACTCTATCTGTGTATTTCAAAGCTCTCGGCATCACAGTAACAGAAGTTCAAAACAGAGCAAACACACAGACACTGTGGTCCAAAAGTCTGGGAAAACCTTGCGTGGTTTTAGACCTTTGGCTCTTGCATCAAATTAAAGTTAGTTATACTTATAATGTGCTCAGCTGCATTAAACTTGTGTCACGTCTCTTCTTTCGAGAACTATAGTCAACGAAGCTGCGACAAAGTGGGTGAGATGACGCCACTTGCCACATTTGTACCTGACATCTTTCTATCCACGCTTGTTGCGCAGTGTCTCTTTTGTAAATCTGGACCCACAACGCTAAACTCAACAAGATGAGTCCATCAAGGTGCTGGCTAAGTGGGCAGGCAAGTGACTGAGTGCAGCAGGAACTGGACAAACCCTAGACGCTTTCGTTGTGACTGAAGGACCGGGTGAGCAGGGGCCTTGGTGCAACTGGGATGAGCCCGTCCGGTAGAAGACTAGAGACCAAACCTGAGGCACAAGGAGAAAGTTGGTAACAAACGATCCAGTGGGCAAAAAACACACAAGGTCATTAAGCGGTTTTGGAGCGCGTGAGCTACCAGCGGCTATGGTCGACGCCCTGGCAAAGAATAATGAGCAGAACCGGTCTTTAAATACTGCAGCTGGTTGTGGAGGTGATTACATGATGAGGAGCAGGTGAGTGTGGAGGCTGGTGGGAGCAGGATCGCCCAGCTGAACACACACACACACACACACACACACACACACACACACACACACACACACACACACACACACACACAGGCAGACACAGAGGGCAAACTGGGGACAAACAAACACACGAGGGAGGAGGAAATGTCAGAGAACAACAGGAAAAGGAGACTACAAGGTCCGAGTTGTCTGTTCGGCCAAACCGCTATCTACATCTACAAAGCACATATAGCCTGAGCTAACATCAGACATTTGTCAGCAATGTGAAAGGGCGCGATCAGCGTTTACTCCCAGGTCAGATGACTGCAGAAATCACAAGTCTTTATTGGCTCTGGCTTCAATCTGCAAATAAAACAAATATCCATGTAGTTGTGCACATTTGATGTTATGTTAAGTTGACATACTTTAAGATGAGTTGAGGATTATCATGATCATTATTGTTATTATTATCATTATTGTTGAAGTTGTTGTTGTTGTTGTTGTGTTGTTGTTATTATTATTGTGATCTACTAATATGTTTTAGTCTTTGAATCTGCCTAAGTGAAACAATAGACCCTGCAAAATGTTCAAAATTCAACCCTTTGGGGAACAGGGAAGCTTTTAAAGTGAAAGAATGCACACAGGAAATGTAGCGTTTGATTGACAGCAGCTTCCAAAACCTGCAACATGGAAGCAACCGGACACATTTTGTCATCTCTCTGCTGTTTTTGGCTCATGGACCTTCTTGTAGAAGCCTATTGGTTCTTCCCTCCAGGCTATGAAGTAAACATGGTGGCTCCCACCAGCCTGAGACAACGCCTGGCCTGAAGCAACAGACGTGACTCTGATGTTGTACTGATGTATTGATGCTGTGGAAAGGTGCATTGACCCTGAAAGCTCAATGCACTGTAACTTAAGAAAACACATCATCTTCATTAATTTGACAGCACATGCTGCAAATACACAAATGCGGATGCAGTTGGTGAAGATGTTTTCTGAATTTGCACTGGTACACTGAAATGGGAGAGGATAAGAAAAATTTCTTATTAAATTTGATCAAATTATATATAAAGTTTTGCCAGAAGTATAATCCTGTCTTTATCAAGTAGAGCCCTGGCAATTAACAGCAGTCTTAATTTGGCAAATAGGTTTTGATGCTTGAAGTCTACAGTGTTTATAAATGTTGTTTATCTGGGAGCAGTAACGCTCACACTGACAGAAGAAGCAGACTCTTCTAAAGACAGGCATTCAGCCTGCAAGTCAAGTCTTTAATGCATCCAAGTCCATTTCCAGAGTTGCATGTATCGATTCAAAACCTCTGATGTCATCATTACTGACATTAAATGAAGTTCACTGGAGTGCAAATGCTCTAACAGTTTATTTCCTCGGTACACGCAGTCTGACTCCCACTCACTGTCAGCCTCACAATGTCCTGACAAAACTTTACAAGACATTGGAAATATTAATGCTGTGATTCCACTTCCAGGAGAGGGTTTTTTTTTGTTTTTTTTTCCAAAGTTAAATTTTGTATAGACCCAAAAATATGGAGAGGTAAATGTAGTTACCCACAGCTTAACCTCCCTGGGAGCTGATCTCCATATCAGCTCCTTCATGTTGTACCCGCTGTTGTTGTGATCCAGAAGGTTCCAGGCAGTTAAAGGAGGGATGAGCAGCGAGAGGCTTACTCCCGCTCCTGCTGCTCTACATGGGGGCTTGTCAAACTTAGTTTACAGGCTTGGTGCTGAGGTCTAGCCTAAAGCCAATAAAGCAGCTACAAAACCTTCATGAATATATAATTTACCTCCTGACTCCCTGTGCCTAAACCCATCTCCTTGTTTGGTTAAATGAAAACTTCTCTCATTGTTCAACTGAGTTTTATTTAATAGTCCCACTTGTCAAGTGTTGCACAGAGAGGCCTGAACTTAAATTAAACACGGCAGTGCCGAGCTGTTCACTGTCAGGAAAATATGACTTCATCCTGATGCAAAGGTCAATGCCATTATGTTGAAGTGTGATGCATTTTCAACGTATCCCAGGCTGTTTTTTTTTTTTCTTGTCTTTGAATGCAGCAGTATCTTCACTCAGCGCTCCCTCGTTTCACAGCCTGTCCTCATCCTCATCCTCGTCCTCCATCATATGTACGTCTCATATAAATTAAAGTGTAATTAAATTATTGGACGGCTCAGATAGTCATCCCAGCCAAGTAGTGGCTTTTATCGTGGACCTGATGTTAAATGTGATGGTGTGATTATACAAACCTATACTTTCTGCCCTTTGAAAAGCTTGTATCTCCAAAATGTCTGCTCTTCACAAACTAAGCGAGCTGCTTTGATTTAAAGGAAAGGAAGCAATTTCAGACATGACGATTTGTTTACTCATTATGAGGAGAATTACACAGCTTGCAGAAACAGTACAACAGCTTTTAACAGATTAAGAAAAAAAAAAAAAACATGACTATATCATCATGGTTATTCCAGATTGGGCTTTAGACCACAGTTTTAAATGACTCATCTGTTTATCCACAGACAGAAAAAACTCAATTATCTTTAATATTTTATCAGTCATTTGACACAAACATACAAAGACTATATCCTTGCCACAGTGGCCTGCGTTTGAATCCGGTCTGGGCTCTTTCCCTGTCTATCTCCACAGTCCCTGTCAGAGGTAAATAAAACAAAAATCATATTCCAGCCTCAAAAAGAGAGGGGGTTCTGCTTTACTGATGTAATAGCATAATCAATATTTTGAGGTTTTGGTGTATTGCCAAGGTCACAAGTACGCAGCCTCCTCTCCGGACCCAGACCTGTAACCTAAAAATTATTGAAAATTTTCGCTCTTGTGTTGCCACTTTGCCACTTTCTCAGTCAGTAAGTGATATACACACAGGAGAGAGACGAGACACCTGAGAGGGGTGGGAGGGGGGGTTAGAGGGTGTTAAAGTTGTGATCATATATTACACAGGAGTTTGAGACTGTTAAGATGTGAAATAGCATGAACGCAGGAGGAGAAATAGAAATCTACTCTAGCTACGCTTTTTATTTCGTTTTTGTTAAATGAGGCACTTTATCTTAAGGTGGATATTTCTCCGAAGCTCTCTGTTACGTTATCACAGTTCTCATTTTGCTTGAAATCAGAACAGCTTTAAAAAAAGACAAAGTGGAGAAGGCACATCAAATATTAGGTCTCTGCACTGGCTTCCAGGGTTTTGTTAAAAAAAAATTTTTTTTGAATTACCTCTGCTTGCCAATAAATCTCTCAGTGGGCTTGAACTTCAATACAACTTTGACTATATTTTACCATATGAATCCTCTCAGGTCATCTGGCAGTGTTCAGCCAACTTTTCCCTCAGTAGCGTAGCCAGAAGTCAGGGGTCAGCATAGACTAGACCTGAGACGCAACTACAACTATACAACTAATCATACTTTAATGAAGTTATATTAGGGCGAGCGGGACCCGTAGGTCACCATTCAGTTGAACTTTTTGTCAAGACGGCCGCTTCATCAAGTCCACCGCTGGAGAAAAGCAGTTTTCTGGCAGGTTGATTTACGGCTGAATAAGCATCCGTATCCGTCTACTTCCTGTCTGACCAGGAAATAGTGCAGGCCACTCTGCGGCTTTGAGAATAATGACCGAAATTTTTGTTTGTTTTTCTATTCACCATGGCATTGTCACGTGAAAAGCTCCAACAATGTGCTTTGTTTCACAGTTTACTACTATTCAAACTTAAGGCTAATGAAAAGCAGCTCCTATTCCTCTATCCTGAGAAGTGTGGCCACTGAGTGACAGATGAGCTCCTGACGCTGCCTCAGAGACAGAATTATCATGAAGTGGTAACAAGATCCAAACACACCAAATGTTTTATTTTCAGGAGTCACCAGTTAGTCACTGGGATTCATTAATGCAGCTTTGACCAGATGTGCTTGGAGCCCAGTGATTGATGAAGGAGTCCTGGGCTCTGAGTGGGTGGGCCCCGGCCCACCTCCAGCTACGTGTATGGACTCTGAAGTTGCATCATTTATGCAGTTACTATGCACCACAGAGCTTTGCCTCAACCTTGCATTTATATTTACCAATCTAGTATATATTTCTTATTTTGTATGTTTTCAGCTGATAAAGTTTTATTTTTGTTTAATTTGTATTTGAATGTTTATATTTCCTCTATAAAATTTGATGCACTATATAAAAACTGTCACGAGAGCCAACACTTTGGTGCCAAGTTGTTTCTGAAAATGATGTTTTGCTGTGACAACAAACAGAAGAAGAAGCTGGCACAGTAAACAATGACATGATGAATGGCAGCAGCAAGTAGTGGTCCGGCAACACATCTGCAGCAACGTGTTGAAAGAAACCCTGCCAAGACTGTTGTATGGAGATTTTTTGTCTTTGATGCAAATCACCAGGGACAAGTTATAGACAATCAAAAGCCAGTATCCGCAGCATTTCACATGAAAGCAGGAAAGATCTAAAACTTATCTAAGCAGCTCAAACACAGGCATAAGCATCTGTGCACAGAACTCAGGGTGAGCGAGTTTCAGTTGTTGACTTTATATTAACAACGTGCCACCAAAGTGTTAACACCCTGAAATGTTACTCTTGTTATTGTGTGTGAACCGTGGCAGCAGGACAGTGTTGTATTGCACCAATACTCAGCGTTCAAAGGCTGGTGTCAACTTGTTCGGGCTAACGTAGCGACCGGCCATAACACAAGCCTGTTGCTGACAACATTAGCAGGCTACTGTCATCCCTGTACAGTTTGTTGGAATATAACACTGACACTTTTTAACACTTTCTAAGTTAATATATATTCACACCATGGCTCCGTAACCTTCAAAGTCAAAGTGGCTTGAAATACAGGGTTTACAAAGACATACATACAAAGACACACAGCACCAAACACTTATGGACATCACGAGACAGCATGGCAGCCAGAGAGGGAGTTCACTATAAAGTGCCAAAGTAGAGTTCATGCAAAAATCTAATTCAAGAGTCAAGCTGCCGTAACACGCAACAATGCAACATGTTGGATTCAATCAAAGAACACATTTCCACAAGAAGTTGGACCTATCCGTTGTGGAAAAGGTCAAAACGGAGCACGTGGAGGTGTGTGTGTATATGTGCGTGTGTGTGGTATCAGTGTCAACTACCTATCTTGCGACGCTCCTGCCTGTGTGTATGAAATATGCTCAACAGATGGATTTCCCTTGTGTTGCTTTGGATTATGGGAGGTGTAGGAGTCAGTGTTTTGGGAGCTCGACCCATGTATGATTGTACGCATGAATCAGCAGTGAGAATATCTTGGTCTACGCTGCGCTGCACGCTTTTGACCTGATCTTTTTTAAATTGCAAATTTTTAAAATTTGTGTCTCAGTTTTACATAAGACTCACTTTCACTTAAGTGCAAAGTCAAATTGCAGCAGCATGGCATGGTTTTTCAAAGGGTTTCGGAGAAGCAGCACAGTTTTCTCCACCCAAAGAAAAAAAAAAAAAGCATTTAATCCTTTATCTAAAGTCAGTATTAGTGAGGAGCCTTAGTGCCTCAGTGCTCCTTGACAGACTGTCAAAGTCTGTCACTGAAAACATCAGGCGCAGAAGCCCCAACTAAGTTTAAATTAGACGATTGTACATGATCCATATAATTTTATAGTCAAACCATTCAGTGATGACCCCACACACCCTTCTCCACTCATTTACCCAACGTTTTTTTTTTAGTTTCTCACCAGTGTGTACATGGTTTTTCTTCAGACAGTGACAAGTGCTAGACTGAGCCTGAGTGCCTTTTATTACTATTTAAATCCTGACCCCTCCTGACCCACAGCTAATCACTCATCTGGCACATTTAGACCGACTTTATGTTTGTTTTAGGCCCATTATGAAAAGAATCATCATTATGTTGGACCAGGAGGCTAGTGTCTTTACACAATCCATTCATTCATACCCCTCTCCCCCGTACAAGCGGAGGACTATGGCTGGAAGCAGCTCTCCTCAGAAGTAATTTTGTTTGAACTAATGAGCGGTGAGAGAGGAGCTGGCTCGCCGTTTGCTTTTAAACGCCTTTGATGAATGACTCCTGTCCCACTGGCTCCTGCTGTCATTAGCTTGACACCAGATAGAAGTGAAGTCCTAAAAGAAAATGGAAAATTGATTTACCTCAATTTTCATCCGGAGCAAATAGTTCATCCCCGCAATCCCACGCGACGGTGCACAGAGCGAAAACTGCCGGCGTGTGCTTCCTGTGGCGCTCATGTGGAAAGACACTGTTCTAATCAGCAGTTATGGCGTCGTTTCACTGCGCCGCACCTCTATTAATGTGATATGAAAGACAGTCACCAAAGCTGTCTAACTTGGGCGACAGTTCAATGGGATTTATTTGGAAAGCTACTCCTACTCTAATTGTATTAGATTTGAGCATATGTTCTGAGCTTAAGTGAAAGAAACATTTGGGGATTAATGGGAATCAGAATACTTGATTTCCTGAGCCTGGACGAAACGCTTGTATGATTACATGGCTATATTTATAAATTAGAGTAAGTCTTGCGTGTATATAAATAAACTAAAGAAAACACCAGTGGCAGGCTCTGCTGCTGTCAGTGAACTCCTGTAGCAGATACCTTTATAGATACTATTCCTCAGGCTGCATGTTGAGCTGCATGAAACAACACGAGAACACAAGAAACGCAACTCAAATTTTCCATGCATCAACTTCCCCCAGCCAGTCAGAGAGGAGTGACTTTCCATATTTTGGTCCACATGCATGTCTTGTGACATTTTGGGGCGCGGCCTCTGGTAACCTTATGAGTTGTGCTTCCTGTGCGGGTTCCCTCTGGGTTCTCCAGCTTCCTCCCACAGTCCAAAGACGTGCACATTTAGGTTAATTAGTGACTCTAAATTGCCCGTAGGTGTGAGTGTGAGCGTGAATGGTTTGTCTCTATATGTCGGCCCCCGTGATTGACTGGCGACCTGTCCGGGCTGTACCCGCCCTCGCCCAATGTCAGCTGGGATTAGCTCCAGCCCCCCTGAGACCCTGACGGATAAGCAGTTTAGATAATGAATGGATGGATATATATATATAGCATATATGCGACACTTTTAGAAATATAGTATGACGAGATCCCGAGGCCTGTTATCGAGCCATTTATCTGCTACCAGCGTCTCATGTTGCAGCATGATATACATAATTCCTGGCAGATTAAAACCCTCTGAGCATGTTTGGTATCCTCCAGATCCTTGATAGCCTTTTCGATTTCCTACCACTATCAAGCAACGTCACACAGCCACAGGAGGGGAGTGGTCCGAATTTGCGCAGGCCACAATCAACGGCTCTGTGCAAAGTGGATGTGTCACACTGTATGAGGCAAGTGGTGGTCACATCAGATACTGACAGATACAAAAAAAACCAAAAAAAAACAAATACACGTGTCATGTGAAACCCACAGTTCAGTGGCTAAAGTGTCTTTTCAAGACAAAACTGCATATTTGAAAGTAGCCTTTAACTGTGACCAGTTTAAAACACACGTGATCAGCGTCTTGACACCGGTCAGAGGGATGGATTATCTTGACAAAGGAGAAATGTTCACCAACATGTTTAAATACATGTCTGAGCTCTTCAGCATTTCAACTCGTGGAACTCATATAGCGAGGCAAGACACTGCTTGCCCAGAGCTAAAAATAGACATCACTGGTAGACTGCCTATCTGCAGAAGGCCAGCATATATACTCGTTTGAGTATAGTTCACTATATTTTCCCCACAAAATTCAATTTATGCTAATATATCCCCTCAAACCGTCAGTAATGTATGTATGTAATCTGCAAACAATCTGGTACCAAACTGATATGAAAATTTCATTCTCGTGACTCTACACTCGTCAGTGATGATGCAAAATAATGATTCATAAGTGCCTGAAAGCTCAATTTACTGTTTGCTATTGAGTTAACTGCTGAGCTTTTATTGGGAAGATGTGAGTGAGGGAACCAGGGAGTGATTTCAGACACACAAAGGTGTGTATGAAACTGTGATGACTGATGTGATCCAACCTGATGCGTCACCTCAGGAGGCCTATTGGTTGATATGGAGCTGGAGGGGAGGACGTGATTTAGACATGATTGCAGACCTTATTTTACACCACTGCAGTCAGAGCTAGAGAGTCACCTAAATACCATTCAACGATTTCACTCAAGGGTTATAGTTTTTACCGAGTTCTTTGACTTGTAAGTAGTTCAGGTTTAGCTCTATTCCTAAGAACAGTTTTACATGCACCATCCCTGCAGGAGATGAATTCACTGTTTGAGTCGAACTTCAACAGGCAGAGCTGAGCAGACTGGGTTGCTCTGCATAAATCAATACAAAAATTTATTGAGAGAAAAGAACTGCATATGGACTTTAAGTGTGTATATATGTAGGCCTCAGGTATGTCCTTAGCTATCGAGTGTTTTGCTGTAAACCGTTTAACGTTGGCTTTCCTTGTGGTGAGCTGGGATGTGTAAGATTATCAAAGCAACAACAATAGAGGGAAACAGTAGGAAACTAAAAGACGAGAACAAATAAATGAGCAGGCCATAACATCCAACCAAAATACGGCAGACATCATCGTTTTTTTTATTGCACATTGTCAGCGTTCGCCATCTGCGTCCCCTGTTCTTGACTTTATGGACTCTGGTTCTCTCAGCCCCAGGCAGGATGCCATTTCAATGCAGACAGCTCATCGAGACCAGTGACAAGTGCTGAAGTGTGAACATGCGGGAGAGGAAGTTGGGACCAAAAATACACATCAGTGTTAGTTGTGTTGTCGCTTTAGAGAGTCACCCAGCACCTAAAGAGTGCTTTTAACCACAAAACATCAACGTGAATTGTATTGTCCTGTAGGTCTTTCACTCTGTTTACTGTCTTCAATCTTCTCTAGAGGAAAAATCATTTTGGCAGTCTCTGCGCTGGATCTACCGTTTTCTTGCAAACCTCAATCAGTGATGTCAAGACAGGTGATTCACATTTGGCAATTCTGAAAAGCTCCTTGCAAAGTGTTCGTGCTGTCAGGGACAAAACATCTGATCCAGTTGCAAGCATTCAGTGTTTTTTTGAGATTACCAAGCAGAGACTGTCTGGAAAATAATGCTCATGCTCTAGATGAAGCATCATTACAGAAAGAGAAACTGCCTCCTTGATAAGTTCTCTGATGAAGCCTTGTTAACGTTAACAGGAAGATGGTTTAATTCTTTCTTTCGCTCTACTCATCATCACATCACATGCTTCCTGTTTTCCTCTGTTATCCAATTACTCAAATCCATGTTCGTATGATTCATTCAACCAATGAGCCATTTCTCTCTTATTGTACCATGTGGATCTGATAACTCTGGGCTGGAGGCCCATAGTTTTTTATTTGGCACTGTCAATGGCCTGAAAGGACTCTTGTTTGGGACTTTGTCTTTATTGTTTCCATTTTTTTTTTTAATTTCTGTTGTGTGTTCTGTTGGATGCTTCACTTCCTCTCTTTGTCTTGTTTTCGTGATTGTGTGTCTCGTCCTGATGTTGTGTTCACTTACCTTCGCCTCCCATGTGCTTGCAAGTCTGTTTTTCCCAGAAAGTCGTTTTTTGTTTACTGAGTAAATCCTTGAACTGAACCAGCGTCTGTGTATGGATGCAGAATATCTTAACCCTGACAGACACTGTCATATAATTTCACTTTGAGCTGATTGCATTGTTCACACAGTTGAAAAAAACAACGTGAACTGTGTAGAACATGTGTGTGTTATTTCTGGGGTGGATTTTTGGAAGATTACCAGAGAAAGGTTGAAGATGCTCAAGTGAATAGCTGATCTTTCTGAAAATGGACCAATGCACTCATTCTTTCATATGGACCCAACTTCCCTGCACCACTGCTGTGAAACAACAGGCCTTTGTCTTGAAAATCAGTATAACGGCAATTCCTAATTCAAATGATCAATCTTTAAAAAGCCTGAATTGAATGATTCTCAAGTTTCAATTCAGTTCATTTCAATCTTTATTAAGGACACAGTCCATAAAGGGCAAGAAAACCACAACATCTCCATATCAGAAACACACACACGTACATGAGCATCTACGTACACTGAGCATGTGCGAGACAGTGCAGTTGATTAGAACCAAATACAGTTGTAGCGTTAAATTGCAGAATTTAACTGTACAACAGCTGCTTGCCAAGACAACACAAGGTCAGTAACACTTGTAATTGATTATCGATGGCGGTTTCACCACTGGCAGCCAAGGCTGATTAGACCCAATCACAGAGTGAGCGCCATCGTTTCCAAAACCCTAACAACAGCTGCCTCCAGGTCAGGGGACACGTTCACCTGAATATTCAGAGGCTACTGTTAGCTGGCCCAGTGAGTCTCAAATGGTACTTTAACCGCAGAGGTACGTCTGCCCTTGCCAGGGGGGATGTGGAGAGACTGTGAAGCAGCTCAGCTAAAACGTGATGCTGCTCTTCTGTTTATGTATTGTGACTATAACCAGTAACTATATGGGTTGACTGCGACGAGGCTCGTCTCCCACCACCCTCGGTCAGTTATATTTTGTTGCGGTCGAAGGTGTGTAAAGAAAAATGTGGGTAGCGAGGTAAAATAATAAAAAAAAAAAAAAAAAACTGATTATGTGCTTAGCAGCAGCAGTACTGGCACAAATTATTTGACTCGAAGTAAGAAATTGAAAAAGTTAACACTGCAGCCCCATCGCTCCAGTTGCCATCCCTCTTTATCCTGGGGTGGTGGCTGGAGGCCATCTCAGATGACAGTGAGCAGGAGACAGCATAAACCCTTTACAGGTTTCCAATCTCTTGTAGTTCCATTATATAAAAATTATTTTAACAATATCTACATTAATAGGATAGACTTAGGTTTACAGCTGCTAATAATTGCACTGACTTTTCAATGCATTTTGACTTATCTTTTTATTTTTCTAAGCTCTATTCTTATCTATTTTTAATGTGAAGCACTTCCTCTCTCTATGAAACGCCCTACATAAATACTTTTTCTATAATTAATAGTGTTAAATAACATTCAGTTTAAAGTCAACTCAAAAGTTTGGAAAAATAAAGGGCCACATCTGATGGGGCTGTGGACAAAAAAAAGACCGCAGAGCGAGACTCGGGAGGAACAAAAGCCATAAAGAAGTCATGTATCTTTTTTTTTTTCTTTTTTTTCTCATTGTACCAGACACTTGTTTCTTTGACACCGTAACTCACAGACTTACAAACTTGTTTCCCACTGAGGTTTAACTGAACCAGCTCCTGACACACAACCGCTCTTGGCTCTGAGAAATGTTTGTATAAGTAAGAATCCAATATTCATTTTTTTTTTTTCCTGGAGGACAACATCTGCCCGTCCCGTCTGACTGAGGTGGAGCGGACGTGACAGCTCTAAATGGTATTTTCGTAGCTCAAGTTCAGCAGGCAAACCACACTGGAACACCCCCGGTCTGAATAATCAACATCTGTATACTGTTGACTGTTCACTAATGCAATTCAATAAGTTTGTGACTTATTGAATTCTGTAAAGTGTGTGACTTATTTACACCCCCCCGTCCGTCTCCTCCTTCATCTGTCTTCTGTCTCTTCTCCCCGGTGGGAGGGAAACATCAAGCAGACCAGATTGCAAGATGCCAGATCTCAGAGGAACAGTTCATCAACCCCCCCCATCCCCCCACCCCCACACCCCTCCTCCACAATCTGCATCTTTACTCTTGAATAAATAATCACGCTAACTTCTTGTTATGATGTGGTTTGTACTCATGCATTTGACACAAAGCAAGTTATCACTGACGCTGGCATTTACAGTCACTGTCAAGCTTTTCATTCTCGCACAATTCACAGCTACAACAACAACAACAACAACAACTGTGGTCTTGTTGGTAATTATTTGAAGATCGGGTCCTTGATTTCAGACATTAGAGACAAAACTGGGCTTGTGATCCCTGGCTGGCAACTGTCGAGTGGATTTTAACATCTGCAAGCTAATGTTAGCGCCACGATCTGACGCGCCTTAATGTTTTTTTTGAGCTGACTCACTGTTAAAGAAGAAACCTGTAAAAGAGGGTCTTTGATGGCCATATACATCATGCCATGAGTCTGAGGCTGTGTGATTCTAGCACTGCAGTGTTCAGCCAGTTAGTTCTGTTACTGAACTACGGTAAGAAAAATATAAGACTGGTATTTCTTACACTTCAGCAATTTCACATATGACTTCCATACAATGTTTTATTATACTTTTATTATATTTCATTGCTATTATTATCACATGGAGCCCACAGCCAGAGATTGCCCAGATAACCCCAGATCACACCTACTGGAAATACTCTGCTGCAATGGGCATGATAGAAACATCATTAACACACCCACTCACCTTCTGTGAACCCCTCTGGACAACAACAGCTGTCTGTTTAATGAGCAGTTTAACTGATTTAGATGTGTGCATTCAGACATACAGCTCCTCCGGGTATTGTCTGTAAAGAAATTGGTTGGATGTGTTTCAAATAAGTGACAACCCTCCATTACATCACCCATTGGTTTGAGAAGTGATGTCTTGGAGCCTCCAGGTTTGTACACTTACAACTGCGGTTCACTTGTTGCCGTCGTAAATCAGTGGTGAACCAGGTTCTTCACAGTCAAAAGCCAAACAACTGACCAATCACATGACTGGAAAAACCAAATGGCAACCCACGATGACGTCCAGAAGAAGAGGAGTGAGGGGTGGATCTGACTTGCTCTGTCCTCTATCCTGATTGTGGGGTACAGTCTGTCAGTCATGCAGTGGCCACGCCCTAATTCATCCCCTGCTTTATGGTCTATTTTCCTCTAAATGGACCATCATTTAAAAAATGAACATCATATTGTATTGAAGACTTGAAACTAGAGACTGAAACCATAAACATTTACTGAGCTAATAAATCAAGTGAGAAGTAGGGCCATTTTCCCATAGACTTCAATACCATCTGACTTATTTTACAACCAGTGGAGTAGCCCCCTGAGGGTCATTAGATAGAATGAAGGTTAAAGCTCTTCAGCATTGGCTTCGCTTTCCAGATAAAGAAACAATGTCCACTTTCATAGTGTGTGTCTGTGGTTTCAATGGAGGATGGATTGATTCAAACTGACAATCAAAAAATCTGCACACTGTCTAGCTTGCAAAACTCAACAGTGTGTCATATGATGTCCTTCATAACCTATACAGTAAATGGATAACAGCGCCTGAATCTGCCCCAGAACAAGCATCATGCGCTGTAAGCAGACGTTCCTGAGTCATAAACTTAGATTAAAGTGGTAATGTGAATGTGAGTTAAAATACTGTTTCACATACTTCAAGTCTCTGCTGTTGGTGGTGACAGCTAAGGGTGAAATAACTCTGGCAGCCATGTTGGAGGTCCTCACTTCTTCTACCTGTATCTGTACAATGGCAGTTTCCTTTTTGTTTTTTAACTAACCTTTAAACATTTCCCAAGAGCCCTTGCTTTTCACAAGACCCAACATCATGGCTAAGAGACAGAGTGGAAAGGTCATGGTTAATTCAGCACAGGGCAGAAGTTTTCCGACAAATACAAAGTCAAACATATGGAGGGCGGGGCTGAGTTAAGTGCTTGCACCTCAGCAATTTTTCACAGGAGCTTTAGTTTCTTTCTGTGCACGCAGGATAATAGTTGTTAAACTTTCAAACCATTAGGGCTCGAAGGCTCTTGATTGTTGTGACCCTGCGACCTCTTCTTCAGCACCTTCATCAGGCCAACCCTTTGCAGCCCTTCAACAAATATTGTCCTCCGGCCAGCACTGTGTTGCCTGTGATAATAACAGCTGAGGAGATGACTATGTAGTAGCAGAGGTCTCTATTCCATTGAGTGCTTTTCTTGCTTAGCTTGTAAATTTGCACCACGCTCCAGTGGTTTATGCTAAAAGTGGAGGCAGTTGAGGCTCGAAAGTGTTTGCAATCAGCATTACTGCAAGACACTGATGATCACAATCACATTCAGCAGTGATAAACAATGTCCTTGTGTCTAGGAGGTGAGCAAAACTACACAGCGAAAGCACGCACTCACACTCTCTCTCTCTCTCACACACACACGCACACTGTCAGTCACACGACAATGCACATCAAAAGAGGGACATGTTGCTGGAGCTGTCCTCAGGCAGCTCGAGCACAGAATCTTTGAGGCAGCCTCTTTGCAGGAAATGGCCTTGGCTATTGTGGTGTGACTGTCACATAATGTTGCACAAATCTCAAATTAATTCTAAAACATTATTTATTCCAACTCTTCTGGGCTCCCAGAGAAATTCGGCACATGTGAAACTTTGACGTGCGGCGGTTTGAAATTAATTAATCTACTGTTGGACACAACAAAAGCGTGATTGTTTCCAGGCTACTTGCAGGCTAAAGCTTTGTCTTATTTTAATACACATTCTATTACATTGAATTATTATAAGCATTGTAAACAGGTGCTTAATTCCTACACATTCTCATGTTAAATAAATCCACTCCTTTGTATTTGTTTTTAAACATGCACTATCCAAAGTTGTATTCATTTTTTTGCCAATTAAAAAAAAATGGCTGTAAAGTAATGATTTATTTTTAACTTACATAATTTGTGCCTGCAAAGTAATTAATTAATTGAACCGTCCCCACAATCCTGACATTGACGCAGATTTAGGATTTTCAGGACCTGAAATGCAGACAAAGAAGAAAGGGGATGATTTAATAAGGGGGACAATTTCAAATACAGAAAAAAAAGAGACAGACAGACTTCAAAAATCCAAACAGATGGACTGACAACAGGGGGACAACCATGACTAAACATACACAATGGAGGCCAGTTAAACACAGGTGAAGCATATAAGGGCGGGTCAGATTAATCACAAGGGAAGGAAACGGGACAAAAACAGGAAGTCACCACAGGATACACAAGGTAAGTGTACACAAGTTAAAAAAAAAAAAAGGAAATAAACCAAAAGACCAAATAAATATCAAGAGTCCAAAACAAACTGACAAACATCTAATCATACATCATACAAACAAACAATCCATTATTTTACAGTGAATCAAACTAACAGCCATTTTGGTAAATACTGATCAGATAAAGAGGTCAGATTGTATTGAAGTTTATGGGAAAATGGCCCTGCTTCTCACTTGATTTATTCGCTCAGTAACTGTTTTCCCAATGAGTTTATGGTCTTCAGTACAACATGATGTTCATTTAGAGGAAAATAGACCATAAAGCAGGTTACACATCAGGGCGTGGTTACTGAGTGATTGACAGACTGTACTGCACAATCAGGATTAAGTACAGAGCAGGTCAGATCCACCCCTCACTCCTCCTCAGCTCCACCTTCTCCTCCAAATCATTTTTTTTTTTTTTTTTTTTTTGGGGGGGGGAGTTAAAGAAAAAAGCAAGATGCCAGAGGGCCAAATTAGAAACTGGAGGCTTCAAACTGCTGGTTCACAAACCAAAGGGTGACGTCACAGTGGGTTGAGAACTAACAGATGTAAGTATAGAAGCCTGCAGAATGAGATACAGTGGAAGTGATTCATCAAACCGGCGTGAGAGGTGACTGTGTTGTATATTAATATGTGAAAAAATGAGACATTAGCACTTTTAGAAAATACAGTCTAACACCTCCATTGAGATGATGAATGATACTAAAAGTAGTGATCAAGTTAAGTTCGACAGTAAGGCCTACACTTAACTTCACAGTGAGTACTGGATGTTGGCTAACGTTTATCTTTCCTGTGTTTTTTAAAAGGAAACTGCTCAGATATTTACCGCAGGGCTGACAAACACTAAAAAGTAGAGTGCAGTCACAGTGCAGAGTGTAAAATGTCATTTCTGTGTCACCAAAATGGTCCAACTAAAAATGTCAAGTGCCACCACTGAAGATTTCCCTTTATTATGGACAAACCTTGTGTGTGTTTGTCTGGTGCACATCCATAAACACTTCTGAAAGCTTCTAAAAGTGTTTGCCACTGTGGGAAATGACTTTTGGCAACATTTTAGGAGCAGTAGAAGAAAAAGTAAAATAAATTGGGCGTGGTGTTGGACAGTGTGGGGTGAAAACTGAACCTGCGTTGGATTGTGTGTGTGTGTGCAGGGTTTTCAGACTACGTAAAAAAAAAAAAAGAAAGATGTTGGATTAAATATGAAATATTATTCACCTCTCTACCGATAAATAATAAGTTGACGCTCAGCTTTCAGACTGAAGGTAAATAATGTCAAACCTTGTCCTGTTTATTACTCTTGATGCCGGTACTGACTGCGTTACTTGTGAAATGTGATGAAATATGTAAGATACTCTTGTCAAAATCTCTTCAAGCACTAGCTGAGATAAATTTCCCAGATAGCAGGAGGCGGCTATTTCTCTTGTCGCGCATAATTCTCTATGGACATGGGGGCGAAGTAAGTTTGCTGCAGCCACCACTGCTTGTCAAGACACTCAAGAGGCTATTTGTTATTCCTCCTCTGTGAGAGGGACTGACATTTCCTATTGGCAGCTGAAGCACATCTTGCGGTGCCCTTTGCCCCTTCATCTCCTGTGGTTTGCTCAGCCGAAATGGGACAAAGCTCGCGGGGGTTTATAGAAATTCACCGAGGAACTCCAGCGGAGCCACATCCAGGGGTTTTCTGACAGATGTGCCACGGTATTGTGGGAGTGCAATCGCCTCCGGAGACTGGTGGATCACTTTATTACATACATTTACAAAGGAAATGGAAGCATGAAGATAATAATATTAGAAGCCAGCGGGAGAGTTAAAAGTTTTCCATGCTTCTGTTCCACATGGACAGAGGAAATCAAATATTACTGCCTGTACTACTTGGCGAGGAATGTATGGATTTATGCTATTCTGCTCTTTATTATTGAACAGGATGGATCTTTTCCATTCACATGATATTTTTACTCTTGTAGATTTTATGGTGTTCACTTACTTTGTTTGTCATCTCCATTGCCTTGAGTGCTGCACTTCACCTGCAGAGTGTGGCTATGATACTTTTAGCTTCTGGGATAAGAAAACTGATTCAGATTTCATCAAAATACCTGCAATGCCTTCAAAATGATACAAATAGGGTGGTGTGATATTCTGGAAATAATTCATGGGTAACTTGAATGGCTAAGTGAGACTATAAGTCAGAAGACTGAAGGCTGTGGAGGGAGGCCTAAGGACTCAAATTATTCTCTGGACCCTCCCATTGACTTCACACATGACCAGTTAAAAACTAACAAACAACATGACTAATTAACTACGCTAACTGTTCTGATGCGTCTTCTAGTTCCCGATTTTGGTCACAATAAACTCCACAAAAACCCCTGAGTCTGGGACTGACTAACTAACTAACTGACTAACTAACTAACTAACTAACTAACTAACTAACTAACTAACTAACTAACTAACTAACTAACTAACTAACTAACTAACTAACTAACCCTTGGCTCAAACATTTGGCTGAGTCTCACTGACGTTTCCTCCTTTAATCAACATGTTATGCACTGTTGTTTTTCAGGAAGTCAGCAAGGGTGTGCTTCCATGCTCCTCTTTTTGAGGGAGAACTAATAGAAGCTCCTGGATGATGTTTTTGTAATTTCACCTTTGTTTCTGAGATGTTTTGTCCCATGGTATTTTTGACAGATGGGTTTACATGCTATACTACACATGATCCAGGCTGCTGATGCTATGGTGGAGAAGGCAGTCGGAGGTAGTTTGTTGAGATAAACCTACACAAACCTACTCAAATTAATCCAAAATGTCAATTTGCTTTAGCTGCAGATTGTGAAGTCCATTTTAAACAGTGTAAACTTTGCCTTCTTCCTGCCTTCAGTGGCTCCCGTAACACAAGCTGATTGTTTCTTGGCTGTAGTTGTAGTTTGTTGTAGAGTTGCAGTTAACTCTTCATTTTGCATTTTTCATGTTCTGAGACTTGAATATTTGACTTTTGTATTTTGTACTGATGATTGGAGCAGGAGCGCTTTGTGCCAGTCCAAGCTGCAGATGTGATTAAACTGTGAGTCACCTACAATTGTCCATGGAAAAAAAGGAATGACCCTCGCTTCTGGGGCCCAAAATGATTCCTCTAACTTTACAGCTCTACTGAGACCTAGCAGCTAATTTGTTTTTATACCCCCTGTAGGCCCCTTGCAGGTTAATTCAGCCATGGCTACTGTGTGTCTGAAAAGCAAGTCAATAAGAAACCTGGTGAACAGTGAAATGACGGACTAGTCAATACTCCCAGAGCATGTATGACCCAAAGAAATTACGTAGGGATCATTTCTCCTCTTTTGTGTTTCAATAGAAATTTTCTTTTCATTTGAAGTCAGATTACAATATTTCTTTCATAAAAACCATTTCACTGCAGATGTTTTCTAAACATAGATTAGTTAAATCGCTGTCATTTAATATTCTCAGATTTTCCTTTTATAATCTCAGGCGTTCTGTTCAGTGTTTTAGAGTCTCCGATCCATATCTCCATGCAGTGTTCCTCAGTTCAAATGTTTGACTAACCTCGAATTGCTGCTGTGTTAGAAGGGTAGTGGGTGCACCTCATCCACGCTGTGGGTGGACCGAAACTTCTCTTTGATTTCACAGACTTTTTGCATAAAACAAGCATTGTGTTAGGAGCCGGGTCTGCAGGTCAGCTCGCACTGTGCTTCTAAAAGTTTCCATTTGTCCGCAGTGAGCTTGATGAGCAGTTCTCTGTCCAATTAGTGACACCGAGAGAAAACGCAACAACAAAACACAGCCTGTCTGTGCATTTTTTTCAATGGTTTAAAATGATGTAATGTTAAAAAGTTTGAACCATTGTAACTGCACATTGAATTATGCATGCCATTCATTATTCATGCACTCTCATAAATGCATTATTCAATGTGCAAAAAGTCTGAAGCCCATTCAAACAATTATAGCTTTAGTGGAACGTTGACATTTTATATAACAGTTCACACATGGTTAACCACCAATACTGGCTCTGGGAAACCAGTCACCACCAATCATTTGAAATTCGACACTGTTTTCTCTCCTTTTGGCTGAACTAGTCCAAAAACAGTTCCACCATAAGCCCTGTAAGGGAGCTAACATTTATTTTATCCACTGTCCTCAGTTATGGCTCAGGAAGTGGTGTCAACAGCATGACAGGAAGGCTCGATATGGAGAGTTCTCCATCATCCTAGAGATCCTGCAGCCAAATCTGAAAACAGAGAAATTGTGGCTTCGTAAATCTGACAGTTGAGTCCCGTGGTGGCTTCCATCAAGATGAACTTGCCATTGCACCCAAAACTGTGCTGTTACAAGGCTGAGCAAAGCCAGTGAAGGGTTTAGAGGAAGATGCAGGTGGCTGGACAGAGGTGGGCTTTGGTGAGGGAGGCTCAGCAAAGTGAGGCCGAGTGTGAAAACTGACTTGTGTGAGCCTGACAAACCAAACGGGGATTAAGTTGCACCTCAAAATCAAATCAGAGAACAGATCGCATTGACTCACGGTGAGGAGAACAGACAAAGGTGCAGAGCGGCAGAAATAGTGAAAATCGAGCCAGACCCAGACCAGGTCAGTCTGGAGGGACAGGTTTCCATGGTAACTTAGATTAAACAATACTCCTTTATGAAACAAAACTTCTTGAGGTCTGATTGATCAAATTAGAGCTTCACACGTGTGGATTTTGGCTGTTGGGGAGCATGGATTAAGGGAATAAATCAAACTGAGACTGTTTGTATTATTAAAAATCTTGTTCAGCCACTTAACCACTCAAATAAAACTCATAGACCAAACATCCCCAAAATCATTAGGGCCCACCACTTCAGCAGTGTTGTGGTATTGAAGTCCTTTAATGTCTTTATCAGAAAAGGACAGTGACAAGAGACGGGGAATGCAGGAATAGAGAGTAGGGGAATAGCATGCAGCAAAAAGTTCTGCAGGCTGGTGGTGTAGAGAATTAGGGGATAAGTGATATGCAGCCTAACCGATCAGTTCACCTTTACGTGGCACAGAGATGAAGTTATCGGCAACAATGGCACCCCACACACTGCACTGCAACAAGTGGTGCTATTTACGCGGCGTTAGAATAACCATACACATGCTCCATCAGCTTCACCATAGCCGACTCTCACTCGTTCAGGTTCAAGCAATGCTCGATTGCACTGATTCCGTTCAAAGTCATGCATAGACTGCATTATTCTAAAGAAAAAGACTGACAGAACAAAGCGTATCTGATATTTGTGATAGATGTAAGTCGAGGTCTACCCCTGTTTGTGGCAGCACTATAACCCTCTGATGGCTCTTTGCCGTACAGCTGACCCTCATATTTGCTATGTACGTTGCAAAGAGGGTAATTCTCAAGAAATGGAAGGTAACCAGTGCTCCTTGTTTCTCCAGATGGTTCAGGGAACTGGTCATCTTCAGAGGGTTCGAAGCAGCACTCATGGTTTAATGATAAATTAGAGCGTACGCATTAATATTAAGTGAGGTCCCAGATATAAACTATTTGTTACCATATGCTTTCATTTTAATGAAACATTCTTTTCCTTTTTTGAATATTGTGCTGTTTTTTTTTTTTGTTGTTTTTTTTGAAGGTTTGTAAGTTGTAAGTTGATTAATCATTTTTTTGAGTTAAATTTAAAAATAACTACACTACGGCGGGAATGAAGGCTTCTTGAAGCCAAACTGCGTTGCAGGCTGCTAAGAAAAGCCAGCAATTCCAGCATCTTACGTTTACAATCGCGCTGCAACTCACTGTGTGCGTGTGGTCAGTCAGAGCAGGACAGGACAGAAATGAATTGCTGAAAGTCTCCTGACTTTTGTGTTGAAAACTTTACTGTTGAGATGTGTGTAGGTCCGCGTGTCCCGCAGGTGGAGCAGTGTGGATCAGGAGTCGAGCGTTGGATAAACACCACCTCAGTCGCCTAACTAACGGATCTCAATCAGCTGTTTGTGTCCACCTGAACCCAGAGGTGCGCGGTTACTACCGAACGAGACATGGATTGAGCTGATAGACACTTCTCGAACTCTGACTTCCCAGTCGCACATTATCAAATCCTTTCAGCGAAAGCTTTGTTTTCTGAAAACAGGACACTGATGAACGCGGGGATAACGTGTTTGTCTGTGGTGTCAAACGTGCCATGTGCAGTGACTTTAAAAATGTCCTGCTTCCAGTTTTCCTGAGGGTTTGACTTTACTCCTCGTTAAAATGGAAAAGGTAGCACTTCTTAAAAGTAATCCCCCAATCAGAATGATCTCCAAAGGTAATCCACCAATTAGAAAGCATATTAACTTTATATAAAAATTTATAGAGCACCAGAGTTTACAAAGTGCATTGACATTCTAGTTGAAAGCAATGATAGGCAACAAGCTCAAAAGCTCATAAAAATAAAAGCTGGGTAAGTGAGGGCCAAGCAAAAGCAGGAAAAATAAAGTCAAAGAGAGAAGATACGCAGCGTACTCCAATACAATGAAGGACAATTAGAGATGGTGGACTCAGTACAGAAGGACACACCACACCACAAATACACACAGGAAGAACGATAAAAGTATGATTCAGAGACAATAAAAAGACGGCATCAGATTAAAGCAGGTCTGGAAAAAGGGGTTTTAAGGAGTGGGTTAACAGAAGTCACTGATTCTGCTGACCTCACGTCCTCGTGCAGGTCGTTCCAAAGTCAAGGGCACCTTTAGATTTCATTTCCTTCATCGTCCGTGTCTGAGGCTCTAAGGCTGCGTTCTGGCTCGTACGGGGTCAACAATTCTTTTATGCTCCTGGCATGCTTTGAAAAAAGGATATTGAAGGTTACTTTAATTTTTACCCACAGGTAAATTTGGTTTACTGTAAAAAAGGGTCATCTGTCTTCCACATACACATTCAACACAAAGCACAAACACAAAAAAACAACCACATACACATATATGTACGTATAAAATAGAATAATTATATTAATTAAATGTCTTTGCAGCGCAGATAAAAACCATTCATCTAAGACTACTGCATTACTATTAACTAGCCAGAAGCAAGAGAGTGACTTATGGTTTACACCAGAGACGTGGGTGCAGAAAACAAATGGTTTCAGAAAACAAATGATTTTTTTCCCCAGGTCACGTTGTGAGATTAGAGGTTTGATTTCAGTGACAGTTGTCATTTTGAGGAGGCAACTTTTGTGATGTGCTGTTTGAAGCTCAGATTTTAATCGATCAGTACAAACATTTGCCGACCAGCAACCAAGACCATGCCGAATGGGGCGGATGAGGTTTAATGGACCAAACTGTATTATTTCTGAGTTGTTTCCCTCTAAATGTTAGTAGCCTCGTCACTTTGTGGGTCTATTTCTCCAGCTATACAGAAAGAAGCTGGATGTCACAATAAAGGTAAGTCATTATTATTCAGTTTATTATTGGGATATTCAGATTTAGAATTGCTATATATTGATTCAACCTCTTTATTATTTTATTCTGGCTGTAATTGTCTCAGGTACAAACTGCTGGAACCTTGCCCCAAAGTGGAGAGTGGACATGAGCTTTGCGCACCACGTAGCCACCGGCTAATTTGTGCCCCCATGGCTCAGGTCACCCTATCCACCTCCCCCTTCTGTCCCTGCATTTCATTCCTGTGAGAAGTTGAGTGAGAGCCTGCAAGAAGCCTGCTTTACAAATGTGGTAACATCAGTTTCAACTCCGGCGACACGGGCTGGTCACCTCGCCCCTCCCTGCAAGTTTTGATCAGTGCTGCACACAGTGCTAATTTCTGTGCTGAGGTTTTGTTTAGACTAAAGGCTTCCTATTTCAAATATATACTCTTATTGCCAGTGAATTTCATTGAGGCTGGTTTTCACTCAATGACAGGTACCAGCAGTTTAGTGAGAGCTAGATCCATAGCCAGCATTCATTTGTTCTCTCTCTCTTCCTAATGCAGGGATCAATGCATGGCTCTGGATCTTCTGCATCTCTGGAGGGAAAGAAAGACATGAAGGTGTTAGCAGTTTAATTGCATTAGGTGTAAGCAATTTAACAATAATTTCGTTTTTAAAAAAAATGAAACTGAAGTAAGTCTCTATGTCAAAAAATGCTCCGCTGACATCCACCGTCACCTGCTAGCGTGGGACATTAGGTGCTGAATGCAAGTACAATACAATACAAGTGAAGTCTCCAGCTCAAAGTCAATAACATTCTCTTCTCCATCTATAGGAAAAATGTCTGACAAAACATTGAATAGTTCAGAAATTATGAGACATATCGCTGAGAAAAGTAACATCCGGAACATCCCCGAGGCCTGTACTAAGAAGCAAGTTCAGCACACCCAGGATAACTTTTCCTAACCAGCTTCGTGGTGCAGGTGGATCAGGATGATCAATCTTAAATTCAATTCAGCAACGTCCTCAGAACCTTGACTAAAGAACTTAATATATGAGAAGAATCGCTGATACCTGGTTAACTTTGGTAATGTCCTGCAGTGATATTCATCAAGACACACTAGACCTGGCTTCCAATTATTAAAGTCATTCTAGGGTTATAGCCTGTTGTACATAAGTGTATGAATTATCATTAAGTTTCTGGCTGAGTGAGTATCTTCACTCTTTTGTCTGATGATGAACAAACTATTATGAACACTTGATGCAGATAAAACAGCTCTAGAAGGTCTCAAAGTTAGAAGTAACGTCGGCCTGTTTCTGCTGCCGAAGCGGAGGAGAGAAGTGGTTTGTGTCTGATGAGGTCAGTCTGAGCGAAATGTTCATTTATAATCGTGAGGAATATCTAACAGTGTGTGGGTTTAGTCTTTATTTCCAGTTCTGCTCACAGAGTCTCCTCGTGTTGTTGTGATCTGCAGTGATGAAGCCGGGAGGAAAAAGCTTCACTGTCAGGAATTGAAATCAAGTATTATTTAGCTATTGAGAGTGAAAGTGTTCCTCTGTTCGTTAGAAGAAGAGACAAACGCAAAGTCTGGAAAATGGAAACGATTCAATATACTCAATTAAAAAAACTATTGCTATTATTATTATTATTATTATCTATCACTTAATCGTAATCCTAGATCCTGTAGGAATGATCAAATAATTTCCAGTTATTTGATTGGTCAGTAGGGCTGTTGATGCTTCATGTTGACATGTTTTGATTTGCTCCTACCTGAACTTGGACCCCAGCCTAAGTTACCATGGTGATTTACCTCAGTACCAAGTGAACCACCATCGTAGGACCGAAAACTCAAAATCCTGCTTCGTGCTACAGGCCTCAGGCCTCAGGCCTCTGGCCTCTGACTGACATTCGAATGGTGTTTCTATGACAGTGCCAGGGCCATAATAGTGAGTGGAAGAATAATAATAAACAAAATGGCAGAGAAAAGAACATGTACTGGGATTGCTTTGTCAGCAAAAAAAAAAAAAAAAATGAGAATGAAATGGCTGACTCTCACTCTGCTGTTGTTGTGCGCACAGAAAGAGCTCGATTGGATTCATTCACTCAGGTTAAATTTCCCTATACACTGCAGCTTCCTGCCAAATAAAGTCCATCTTCACTAACAGGATGATACCAAACGATACCCAAACCAACACATGACTGGAGTTTCCCATATTCAGTGAGTGCACTCACGATGTTGGTTGGTATGCAGCCGGGCTCCAGGGACGAGAACAAAGAGCAGCAGCAGGCGAAGGCACGATGGGTCTTCGTCCTACACTGTAAAAAATGACCAGGACAGGAGAAGCACTTTGCAGGACATTCGGAGCGTCCCACCTGTCTTGTCAACTTAAATCAGAAAGTGGTGCTGCAGCGCAGGAG